>SJYA01001750.1:433559-518380 GCA_006410615.1 Neotragus moschatus | reverse complement strand
TGGTGTGATCACTCACCTAGAGCCAGACATCCTGAAATGAGAGGTCAAGTGGGCCTTAGAAAGCATCACTATCAACAAAGCTAGTGGAGGTGATGGAATTCCAGTTGAGCTGTTTCAAACCCTGAAAGATGATGCTGTGAAAGTGCTGCACTCAATATCCCAGCCAATTTGGAAAACACAGCAGTGGCCACAGGACTGGAAAAGGGCAGTTTTCATTTCAATCTCAAAGAAAGGCCATGACAAAGAATGCTCAAACTACTACACAATTTCACTCATCTCACATGCTAGCAAAGTAATGCTGAAAATTCTCCAAGCCAGGCTTCAACAGTATGTGAACCATGAACTTCCAGATGTTCAAGCTGGATTTAGAAAAGATAGAGGAACCAGCGATTAAGTTGCCAATATCCGCTGGATCATTGAAAAAGTAAGAGAGTTCCAGGAAAACATCTACTTCTTCTTTATTGACTATGCCAAAGCCTTTGACTGTGTGGATCACCACAAACTATAGAAAATTCTTAAAAGAGATGGGAATATCAGATTACCTGACCTGCCTCCTGAGAAATCTGTATGCAGGTCAAGAAGCAACAGTTAGAGCTGGACATGAACAACAGACTGGTTCCAAATTGGGAAAGGAGTTCGACAAGGCTGTATATTGTCACCCTCCTTATTTAACTTACGTACAGAGTACATCATGAGAAATGCTGGACTGGATGAAGCATAAGCTGGAATCAAGATTGCCAGGAGAAATATCAATAACCTCAGATATGCAGATGACACCACCTTTATGGCAGAAAGCAAGGAAGAACTAAAGAGCCTCCTGATGAAAGTGAAAATAGGAGAGTGAAAAAGTTGGCTTAAAACTCAACATTCAGACAACTAATACCATGGCATCTGGTCCCGTCACTTCATGGCAAATAGATGGAGAAACAATGGAAACAGTGAGAGACTTTATTTTGGGGGGCTCCAAAATCACTGCAGATGGTGATTGCAGCCATGAAATTAAAAGACACTTGCTCCTTGGAAGAAAAGTTATGACCAATTTAGACAGCATATTAAAAAGCAGAGACATTACTTTACCAACAAAGGTCCATCTAGTCAAAGCTTTGTTTTTTCCAGTAGTCATATGAATGTGAGAGTTGGACTATAAAGAATGCTGAGCACTGAAGAATTGATGCTTTTGAACTGTGGTATTGGAGAAGACTCTTGAGAGTCCCTCGGACTACAAGGAGATCCAATCAGTCAATCCTAAAGGAGATCAGTCCTGGGTATTCATTGGAAGGACTGATGCTGAAGTTGAAACTCCAATACTTTGGCCACCTGATGCAAAGAACTGGCTCATTGGCAAAGACCCTGATGCTGGGAAAGATTGAAGGTGGGAGGAGAAGGGGACAACAGAGGATGAGATGGTTGGATGGCATCACTGACTCGATGGACATGAGTTTGAGTAAGCTCTGGGAGCTGGTGATGGACAGGAAAGACTGGCGTGCTGCAGTCCATGGGGTCGCAAAAGAGTTGGACCTGACTGAGCAACTGAGCTGAACTGAACTGAACTGATTAAAGCCATTCCAACATGGTAAATAGAACTGTTCACCATCTATTTCCATTCTTTCTAAATCAGCCATCAGATAACCAAATACTCAGACCAAGCTACTGAAGTACTTTGGTCAAGGTTAAACATTATTCACATATAAGATGAAAGAGTTTCATGAACGTGATGTCACATACAGATAACCACACATGGAAAGTAAAGCAAAACAAACCACAACAGTTATAAAGAAAATGGCTTATTACGTACAGCTCCCTATAAGCTAGATCATAACTTACATTACAGGATGATAACAAGCACAGGTTAAAAACAGAAAATGCATCCTAAAATGTATGGATTTATCTTCATTCATTATTCCATAACACAAAACTACTTCAGGAAAGCACTTCTCTCCAGAAGACTAAATAAAAGTCTGCTTTGGTATTGGTGAATTGGTTCTTTACTTTCTTTTTTACAGTTCCTTCATATGGATTTCACAGATGAGCTAAGAAAAGAACCAAAGAGATCATCTCATTTATTTCCCTCACTTTACATAGGAAGAAACTGAAGCCAAGTATTGAAGAAAAAAAGATGGAAAGGCTGGTTGGGAACCACATCACACAGAAGGTCTTAGGAGAGAAAATAACAGACTAAGNACTTTGGTCAAGGTTAAACATTATTCACATATAAGATGAAAGAGTTTCATGAACGTGATGTCACATACAGGTAACCACACGTGGAAAGTAAAGCAAAACAAACCACAACAGTTATAAAGAAAATGGCTTATTACGTACAGCTCCCTAAAAGCTAGATCATAACTTACATTATAGGATGATAATAAGCACAGGTTAAAAACAGAAAATGCATCCTAAAATGTATGGATTTATCTTCATTCATTATTCCATAAAACAAAACTACTTCAGGAAAGCACTTCTCTCCAGAAGACTAGATAAAAGTCTGCCTCAGTACTGGTGAATTGGTTCTTTACTTTCTTTTTTACAGTCCCTTCGTATGGATTTCACAGATGATCTAAGAAAAGAACCAAAGAGATCATCTCATTTATTTCCCTCACTTTACATAGAAACTGAAGCCAAGTATTGAAGAAGAAAAGATGGAAAGGCTGGTTGGGAACCACATCACACAGAAGGTCTTAGGAGAGAAAATAACAGACTAAGAAGTTCTACATAACTCTAAAACACATGAGAAAGTTCTGAAAAGAGTAACTAGAAATACATCAAGTCGGTGTGACAGTGACTCTGCACAATGAAAGAACACCCAACATTTTTATAGCGCTCTACAACATTAAAGAGTGTCTCCAAACATTCTTGGGTTTCATTTGGTGAGGAGGGAAAAGGCATTAAGCTTCACTTTAATTTTTAATCAAAGTAATACCTACACAAAGTTTCAAAAGTCAAACTAGGGACTTCCCTGGTGGCCTAGTGGTTAAGAATTCACCTTCCAATGCCAGGGACACTAGTTTGATACCCAGTTGGGGAACTAAGATCCACAATGCCAAGGGGCATCTAAACCCACGTGCCACAATTGTAGAAGCCCCCATGTGCTTCAACGAAGACCCAGCACAGTCAAAAAAAAAAAAAGTCAAACTGTACTACAAAACTTATAATGATAAATGACAATCACCAGATCCGTCTCTCACACACTGAATCCCATTCTTCAAAAGTAAGCACTTGAAGTTAAATTTATGTTAATGTTTCTGTTGTTCATTTTAATGCTTTTGTTGTTCAGTCGTCAAGCTGTGTCCAACTCTTTGCAACTCCATGGACTTGCAACCCCCAAGCACGCTAGGCTTCCCTGTCCCTCACCATTGAATCGGTGGTGCCTTCCAACCATCTCATCCTCTGTCGTACCCTTTTCTTCCTGTCTTCAATCTTTCCCAGCATCAGGGTTTTTTCCAATGAATCAGCTGTTCGCATCAGGTGGCCAAAGTATTGGAGCTTCAGGCACTATCTATTGACCTCCTACTTTGGAAGATGAGACTTTAGAATTCTAACTTCATTCAGTCAGTCAGTTCAGTTGCTCAGTCATGTCCAACTCTTTGCAACTGCATGAACAGCAGCATGCCAGGCCTCCCCGTCCATCACCAACTCCCGGAGCTTACCCAAACTCATGTCCATTGAGTCAGTGATGCCATCTGACCATCTCATCCTCTGTAGTCCCCTTCTCCTTCCACCTTCAGTCTTTCCCACCATCAGGGTTTTTTCAAATGATTCAGCTCTTCACATCAAGGTGGCCAAAATATTGGAGTTTCAGCTTCAACATCAGTCCTTCATTACCCATCACCATACGCAATTCTCTTCCCTTCTTTTCCCAGTAGACTTAGACCACAAGTTTCAGTTAAACTAATATTTGGTTCTTAGATTTTTCGACCTTGTAAATATTGTCTGCACCTGAGCTACATACATATTTCACTATTAATACAACTCACATCTTGTACAATTTGTTTTTCAGGGAATCACCTGAAATGAGTGAGTGTTAGTCTTTCAGTCGTGTCTGACTCTTTGCAACGCCATGGACTATAGTCCACCAGGCTCTCTGTCCTTGGAATTCTCCAGGCAAGAATACTGGAGTACATAGCCATTCCCTTCTCCAGGGGATCTTCCCAACCCAAGGACTGAACCCAGGTCTCCTGCATCGCAGGCAGATTCTTTACCATCTGAGCTACCAGGGAAGCCCCATAACTACCTGAGTAATCGCTAATTTATTACTACTAATTTATTTGTTTATAATTTATTTATCACCATCAGGGCTTCCCAGGTGGTGCTGGTTGTAAATAACTCAGCCGCCAGTGTAGGAGATGCAAAGGACGTGGGTTCAATCCCTGGGTCAGAAAGATCCCCTGGAGGAGGGAATGGTTACAATTCTAGTATTTTTGCCTGTAGAATCCCACAGACAGAGGCGCCTGGAGAGCTACAGTCCATAGGNGGGCTTCCCAGGTGGTGCTGGTTGTAAATAACTCAGCCGCCAGTGTAGGAGATGCAAAGGACGTGGGTTCAATCCCTGGGTCAGAAAGATCCCCTGGAGGAGGGAATGGTTACAATTCTAGTATTTTTGCCTGTAGAATCCCACAGACAGAGGCGCCTGGAGAGCTACAGTCCATAGGGTCACAGAGATTCAGACACAACTGAGGCAATAGCACCAACAACCACATTATGGGCATCCATCACATAATGCGTCAATTAC
The DNA here is from genome assembly GCA_006410615.1 of Neotragus moschatus. Classification (NCBI taxonomy): domain Eukaryota; kingdom Metazoa; phylum Chordata; class Mammalia; order Artiodactyla; family Bovidae; genus Neotragus; species Neotragus moschatus. The sequence goes on along the minus strand of SJYA01001750.1, from coordinate 513,654 downwards.
ATTTTTTCTTTTTCTTTGAGCAAACCATTTTTGAGACTTCTGTCTTCCTGTCCCAGTCTGGACTGGTAGAAATTAAGGTTTGCCAAATAGATGTTTCCAGTATTCTCCTTCACTATCAACCTAGAAATTTCCTCTGATGCTATCTTTTGTTGAAATTTCTGTTTGCCTGGGCCATGTCTTCCTCTTTTTCAGCTTACTTCTTCATTTTAGCAGAACATAGATTCCAGGTGCTTTCTGAGAAAGGGAGACTGGGAAGTTTTTTTTTAATTTATCAGCATAAGTCTGTATATGCCTTTGTTCTTTATTTATACTACACTAATAGTTGGGCTGAATATACAGTTCTGCTTGGAAACATTCCTCCAGGCTATGTTAGCGGTGCTCAAATGTCTTCTGGTACAGAAGTCTAATGTCATTGTGACCTGACCCTTACGACCCTGTTATTTCTCTATGGAGGAGTATCTAAGTTTACCCTTGGGCATTANTAGATATACACAATGGAGTATTACTCAGCTATAAAGTGAAATGCATTTGAGTCAGTTCCAATGAGGTGGATAAACCTAGAGCTTATCATACAGAGTGAAGTAGGTCAGAAAAAGGAAGACAAATATAATGTTTAATGCATATACATGGAATCTAGAAATGCTTAAAGTTTTCAGCATTCCCTCTCAGCTCCTAAGAATCAGTAAAAGAAAGACCCCCATTATAACTTTAAATGGTAAATGATAAAAGTTCATACAGGATTGGACATCAGTATTCTGCTTCCCCTCTTCTATACATATATCTCAACTACTAAATGACTACTGTTCAGATTCAGACAGAAGATGCCCAAGAATAAATCTAGATCTGAGAATAAAACTTATTTTGAGAGATTATTTTAAATAAGCGTTAACTAACTTAAAGTTATCTTAGTAGTTTTTTTTTTTTTTTTAAGGAAATCTGTAAGCCAGTTGAGAAGGAAGCAGAGTAATTAGACAACACATAATATCTTGAAGAGCCTCAGTTTAATCTTACCCTTGAGAAGATATTTTCCAGGGAGCTAGTTAAGGATCTCTTAGCTTTATTTTTCAGAATGTCAAGTTTGAACCTTCCACTGCTTGTCGCATTTTCCGGGATTGTACTATTTGAAATAGTCTATGGAAAGAAAAACATTCATTTTGGTTTGGAAAAACTCAAGGTTAAATGAAGCTTTAAAGACAGGTTTATGATTAAACCATTAAAAAGCACAAGAATTCTTCTGGAGCTCTATTAAAGAAGTAATAATTTAGGTTCCACATCATAAGCACACAGATTATAAGCAAATGGGTTTAATACTATAAGTAGCAAAAAAGATGGAAATAAGATCTTTCATTTATGCCTTTCCTCTCTGCTAATATATTCCTGCTGCATTTAACAAAAACTAAAGATGTCACTTTTTGCTGCTGTTATTTTGATTAATAACTATAATCATGCCTTTCCAAATTGCATACTTTATATCCAAATTACCAAGGAAAACACAAGAAACAGTTTTCAAAGAACAATCTTTTAGTAAAGCTGGATTCTGCTAATGCCTTTGTTATAATTCGCTTTTCATTTGCAAATGGGTCATCTATCTTTTCAATCAGCAAGTACTCCCTGATAGTACTAAGCTGTATGAGAACCTACAATATGTCCACTATATAAATTGAGATGCTCTAAATATTTTATCCTGTACAGACATAAAAAGCTACTATGTATATCACATGGTACTTCATGCCAGAACACTTCCAAAAGAGAAAACTTTGTCCTTTGCTTGTGGAGGAAATATCCTCACATGTAACAGGGAAAAGAAGCAACACATAAGTATCAAACACGGAACCATGAGCTGTGGCTCTCAATGGTTAGGAAGAAAAAGATACACAGGACTTAATGCAGGCAGGAAAAAAAAAAAGGGTGAAGACTTTCCCAACACTGGGAATGATGCTGGCAAAATCATAAAGGCTGGGATGCTCACAGGATGGGATGTCAGTACAGATAGCTGACTAAAACAGAAGGAAGTGAGTGGAAAGTGGGAAAGTGAAGCTGGAGATAAAACCTTGATCTTAATGCTGGGTAATTAGGAAGAATCGCTGATTACAGTTTATAAGCAGAAGAACATCACTGTGAAAGTAATGTTTGGGGAAGACTTATGTGAAAAGAGTGTTCAAAAGTCACCCGAAGGACTGGGAAATCGGAGACTGGAAGATCAGATGGGAGGCTTCAGCACAGTCTACACAGGAGACAACAAAGGCCTATAGTGGACTTGGTGCCACAAGATCTTCTAAGAAGTTACTGATAAAAGAAACACGGCTGCCATCCGAAATGAAAGAGAACAGTGGATCCGAATGTGGGCTGGACTGGGTTCTGGCTGTGTATAAGGACTAGGATGACTCATTATTCTAAGGCTTTGGGATGAATGACAACTGAAATAGGGAAATCATATCGTCACTGAGCACAATGCCTGACAGAGCAGCTACTCAGTGAATTTGCTGTTGTTTAGTCTCTAAGCCGCAAAAGGCAATGGCACTCCACTCCAGTTCTCTTGTCTGGAAAATCCCACGGACAGAGGAGCCTGGTAGGCTGCAGTCCATGGGGTCGCCAAGAGTCGGACACGACTGAGCGACTTCACTTTCACTTTTCATTTTCATGCATTGGAGAAGGAAATGGCAACCCACTCCAGTGTTCTTGCCTGGAGAATCCCAGGGACGGGGGAGCCTGGTGGGCTGCCTGTCTATGGGGTCACACAGAGTCGGACACGACTGAAGCAACTTAGCAGCAGCAGTAGCAGTAGCAGCAGTCTCTAAGCCATGTCCCACTCTTTGCTACCCCATGGATTGCAGCCCGCCAGTCTTCTCTGTCCATGGGTTGCTATTTCCTTCTCCAGGGGATCTTCCCAACCCAGGGATCGAACATACATCTCCTATACTCCAGGCAAGTTCTTTACCACTGAATCACCTGGGAAGCCCACTCAGTGAATACTAGTGGAAGGAAGAAAGAAAGAGCAAGGGAGAGCAAGAGGAAGGAATTTAAGTGTACTGGCAGGAAAACATACATACATTGTTAAAACCTCCTCTGTGACCTTGAGTTCTCTCCATCATATAGGAAATTTGTATCACTACTCACATACTGCCTTTGGCCTTCTGGTCAACATGACTATTACCTTCAATGATTGATTTAAGCAAACCCATTAACAGATTTTACTCTTTAAATTTCTTGACCTTCTTGTGTCACTGGACATCACTGATCTTCTTCCTTGAACTTTTCTCCTACCTTGGTCATACCATAATAAATCTTTCTACCTCATTATTCCCTTTCAGTCTATTACTGGCTCCATTTAAATTTACTCATTGCCTAAAATGTGAGTATCCCTCAGAACACCTGCCTTTGACTTCAAACCTGTGCCAAAGCTCACTGTCTTCTGTATTTATAATGTCAACTCAAATTCTACAAGCACCAAATCCATTTTCTAATTATATCTCAAGCACACTTGCAAAATTGAATTCTTCTTTCTTATTTCCATCTTCTGCCCTACTCTTGTCTTCTTTGTGTACTTCTTAGCTATTGCACCCAGTTCTTCCAAATCTGAAACCTTGAAGTCTCTCCCAGCAAGACCCTCTCCCATCCTAAACGCATCTATCCAATCAGTCACCAAGTCCTAAGGACCATGTTTCCCAAATAGCTCTTGACTCAGTGCCTCCCTTACATCTCCAGGGTTCCAGTTTAGCCTCTAAGACAAAATAAATTTTTCAAGATAGAATCATTCAATCTATTTATGTTCCAGTGCTATTTCTGTCTAGAACATACTTATATATCACCATGCCAACCATACTGTACTTCCATTTTCATTTCATTTGATTACATGTTGGTTTTTCTTTCTTAACAGTTAGAGGTCAGAAAAGAGCTGTCATTATTCATCTCTATTGCCTAGTACATAGCATGTACTTGATAAATGAATCACTTCTCACACAGTCTATTACCAGAGTCTCCCAATTCAAAAATGTTACTTCAGTCCTGGCACTGTCAACCCCCTCACTCACCAACCAGCCCCACCAACCGACCATCACTATGACAGACGAATTATCTCTTTAAAGTACAAATCTGATTTTCTCTTGCTCTTACCTGAAATCCTTCAATGACAAAGTCAGGCATAGCACTTAAGGCTCTGTATCATCTCACCACTGCTTAGCCTCCAGCCTTATCCCACATCAGTCCCCAGTTCAGTTCAGTTCAGTCGCTTAGTCGTGTCCAACTCTTTGCGACCCCATGAATCACAGCACACCAGGCCTCCCTGTCCAACACCAACTTCCGGAATTCACTCAGACTCACGTCCATCGAGTCAGTAATGCCATCCAGCCATCTCATCCTCTGTCGTCCCCTTCTCCTCCTGCCCCTCAAGCAAACCCTAAAAAGCCAGTATGTCCTTGGAGGGCCTGCAAGGAGTATGCTCACTCATGGTCACAAAGTTACCACTTAACTGCTCAGTGTTCCTTCTTAAAACACAAATCCTCAACTGTTCTGATTAGAAAATTTTATCTCCCCTAAAATTCCAGCCCCTCCCTCCCCCCAAAATCTCTTCCTCTCCAATTCTTTCATGCTTTCTTCTACCCTCACTCTCTGCTCTGGTTCCAAAGCAAACACATAGCCACTCCATGTTCACTGCACACTCTTTTAAAAAGCTATCTTGTTGCCTGTACTACATGTATCTATTAATACTTATGGTTTCAAAGAGTCAGAAAGGACCGAGCAACTAACACTTTTCACTTTTAATACTTAGGTTTGCATTCCCTTTTGGATTCTTTGAGCTCCTTTCTGCAGGCTGCATCATCACTGATGTCTTTTTTGTCACATTATCATATAGCTTTTATACAACAAATAATTAAGGAATCATTTATCACATGGCATGTGATTTGTTCTGAACAAAATGAAATAAAAATATAACCTGAATTAGTGTTATTGATGTAAATATGTCATAATTTCCTTAGATGTCATTGCCAGTGGTCTTGCTTTATCTACATGCAGCTGAGAATACATTCTAAACCACATGCACAGAAATATCATCCCTTAGTTTGCAGTCAGGAGAGCCGTTTCCATGACCTTACTTCTTCTTTGCATGCTTGCTTTCTACTGCTCAAGGCTGTGTAAGTTTTTAATGAAATAAGATGTTCATATGGATTTGAAATAAAATAATGGATTAGTATTACTAAAATACATACATTCATTCTAAATCATGAGCATTTGCTATTACTGGTTTTCTATCAAAATTCACAATTTTTTTTTACATTTTAAAAGCATGAAAATTTTATCTCCATGTGCCAATGCTTGCTAAAATTTACTATAAAATTTCTGAGATGCTAGGAGGAAAAGGATGATTAGGGCTTAACCCTAAAGATGAGAATACAAAGCAAAGAAATTCTTTTTACAACTTCTATGAAATTTTGACTGAAGATGTGAAAAAAACAAAAATTAGTCAGGGAGCAAACATCTCACCAATGGGCCTTCCCCGATATGAACATGTGTTTTCTGCTTGGCTTCGCACAGCTGCCTCAGATGTAAAATCACAAGTTCATTCTCCTCCTGGTCATTGACTGCCTTCATTTTCTGTTGAAGACAGATCAACAGCACATTATGGGAAGACAACATCCACTGTTTTATTCTCATTTAATTTTATCTGTCTGGTAGACAAACATAAATAAAGCTAAGTACTTGGCTGCTCTTAGGAACCAAAGGGGCTTCTAGTAACTATCAGAGAATATAGTGGGATACCTATCTTTCATTTCAGATAGAGAAACGGAAAAAGAAACTCAAAAAACAGGATCCAATTCTCATTCTTCATATCTTATTTGTGAGGACTATAAATCATGTTACCTGAACACGTTCAAAGATGTCAGCTTGCTCGTTATCTGTCAAGGATGAGAGGTGCCTCTGTATTACCAGCTTGGCTCTTGGTGGGTAGAGACCTAAGGGAAATGACGGGGATTCATGTTAAACAGGTTCTAGCCACAGAGATATATATGTTCGTCACTCAGTTGTGTCTGATTCTTTGCAACCCCATGGACTGTAGCCTACCAGGCTTCTCTGTCCATGGGATTTTCATGGCAAGAATACTGAAATAGGTTGCCATTTCTTTCTCCCGGGGATCTTCCCAACCCAGAGACTAACCCAGGGAATTAGAAAGAAGAAAATCTTCTAGAAACTTCTCAGCTCTCCATTTCTTTGTACAATATACAACAAAATCCTGGGAAAATCTGTGATCATGTTCAGAAACACTAACCCTGGGGAATGAACCCTGCACTGGCAGCCAGATTCTTTGCCACTCATAAATGTGTGTGTGTGTGTGTGTGTGTGTGTGTGTNACCTTTGTTGGCAAAGTAATTTCTCTGCTTTTTAATATGCTGTCTAGGTTGGTCATAACTTTCCTTCCAAGGAGTAAGCGTCTTTTAATTTCATGGCTGCAATCACCATGTGCAGTGATTTTGGAGCCCAGAAAAATAAAGTCTGACACTGTTTCCACTGTTTCCCCATAAATCTGCCATGAAAAATAGCTGCCATGGTTAGCTGTTGACAGCTAAGCAGACACCACTGAAGATACTAACAAACTTAGCCATTCTAGAAACTCTTAGGATACTATTAGCCTTGGCCAAAATCTCTAAGCTTAAAACTGGACATTCAAAAAAGAAAAAATAACTACTAATATTAAAAAGCAGAGCTGGAGCTTATTAGGTAGGAAGCTCTCCCCTTTATGCAGGTCTTGGTAATGAAACTTCAAGGACATCATTAGTACTTAAGGACATTTTTTAGTGTTACAATTTTCCCAATAAACTGTATACAGTCTTATATCATGTTATCCATATATCTGTTGCACTTCTATACATAATTTAGATTAAATCTTCAAGCAAACATCTTTTCCATAAAAACATTTTTGTTTTAATTTTTTTAAAAGNAACTTCAAGGACATCATTAGTACTTACGAACATTTTTTAGTGTTACAATTTTCCCAATAAACTGTTTACATTCTTATATCATGTTATCCATATATCTGTTGCACTTCTATACATAATTTAGATTAAATCTTCAAGCAAACATCTTTTCCATAAAAACATTTTTGTTTTAATTTTTTTAAAAGGGGAGGTGAAATTCACATTAATAATGATTTGCCTGATTATCCATTTTTAAGAAACAGATCTACATAGTTAGGGGTCACTTATAATATTGCTACTGCACTGTGATTAGAAAGAGGATATCCAGCTATTCATATTTAATGACTCTTAAAGGTAGACTGCACTTTAAAATCCCTAGGAGAGATTTACCACAAAATATGCATTGTTTAAAAAAAAAAAAACTAGAATTCCTAACATGGTGTGTAGAACATGTATAGGGCCACCACTGGACCTGTTTTAAACCACTGTGTAATATATAATGGGAACTGGGAAGAAGAAAAGCTTCTAGAAACTTCTCAGCTCTACATTTCTTTGTGCAATATACAACAAAATGCTGTGAAAATCTGTGATCACGTTCAGTTCAGTTCAGTCACTCAGTTGTGTCCGACTCTCTGCGAGCCCATGAACTCCAGCACGCCAGGCCTACCTGTCCATCACCAACAGAATGTATTATTAATATTTAAATTTTAAAATAAATCTGATGGTGAAAAATGGTGTCTCAGTATTATTTTAATATAATTATCTCTTATTTTATGTCAAGCTCTACATCTTTTTTATATTTTTAAAAGCCCCTTGTCCATTTGCTTTTGTTGTTGTTTATTTCTGAGAGCTCTTTACTTTTTTGATAAATTAAAAATTAGTCTATGACATGAGTTGTAAATATTTTGCCCAGTTTGGTTTTTAAGTTTTTTTTCTATTTTGGTCTTTTGATATTGCTAAGGGTTTTTGTTTTGTTGTGTAGAAATTTTAAAACCTTTCTTGTTCTATTGTTCAGAAACACTAAAATTTATTTTGATGGTGTGAAGTCACACACTACCACAGCTTATTATTTGCTGCCAAAGTCTCCTCAGGCAGTATATTAAGAAACTGATTCACATGAGTGGGGTTTTTTTGTTTGTTTGTTTTATGTTGTTTATTATTCCAGTATGTTATTAGCATGTGTAGGAGGATAAAAGATTAAAAAGGAGAAAAGTAAACAGGGTACTTACTTGAAGTATGTAACTAAATCTATACCCCAGGAAGATTCCTCAGTCTTTTATTTCAATGGAAGAATTGCAAACAGCTGTATATTATTTATTTTCAGACTATGCATGCCCCCTACACTGCCTTGAATCTGAGTTGGCTTCCGATTTGGAATCACTGATTAGTGAATTAACCAGTCCTGAGAGGTAAGTATATCATTTAGCCCTCACACAAGTTACTGTAGGAAAACAAGATTGAGGATAATTAGTTCCATCTCCACAATGCTCAGCACCACTTTGCTTTCATGTGCTGAGGATGGGTCCTAGAGATGGTGCCCTCAGACACTTCTTCCTGGATTCACTCTGGTCCACCAACATGACTGTGCTACCCTTCCCGGTCTATGCCCTTAACACAGGCATAGATTATGTTGGCATACGTGTCTATTCCCTTTCTTTCTTTTCTTTTTAGTACAAAAAGAACTCCATATTAATGTAGCCAAATGTAGTGACAGGACTCGATAATTCTGAGTAAGTACATGAAATACTAATATCTAGATACTTCTAAATACTTATATATACTCCTATCTTTTTCACTTTCTACTCATATTATGTTGAATCTGAATACAGTCCTTTTTCCAGCTTTATACTTTGTACATAACACAAGTTTAGAATCCACAATTATCCTGCCCAGATGAAAACAGCCTTTGGGGAAACACACTGATGCCATGGCTTCAGGACAATGTGATCCTGAAAATCCTTGCTTTCTGGTATTCTTCCAGAAAGAAGCATCAAGTTGCTGTGGAATCAGATTGAACAAGTTCAAATCCTGATTCTGCCCCTCCTAAGCAGTGAGGGTATGATAGTTATTACCACTATGCATCTCAGTGCCTGTTCCTTACAAGTAAAATAAGGATTAAAAACAGCACCTATCCTGATGGATTTCTATATGGATGAAGTGGTCCAAGATATGGAAACCACAATAGTGCTGAGACACAGTAAGTCTTATGAGAGTATCTGTCTTACTGTTATCCCTTTCAGTTTTACTATCAGAGCACTGCCCTATTTTATGTTCTCTTAGCCTAATGTCGAAGACAAGGGTAAAAAATCATATCAGAAGGTGTTAGCCAAGGCCTTAGGAAAAGAATCTGTGTGAATCTTTCTCAGTCAATATGAATCCTTCCTTTGCTCCTTTCACATACATACATACCTTGAAAGTTGGGGACCTTAGATTTCAGTCCGTTCAAGATCTTGGGAGGGCCCTATTAATTCTGGATGTATAGTTTGCATTCTCTTTCTTTACAAAGGTCTCTAAAAATAAAATTTTTAAAGGAGCTTTTTAAAATATGACTTGCATAATTTCCTACTGGTGGCTTTGTCTTTTTCTTATAGATAATAACAGTCCTCACAAATTCCGAACAGTGATCTGCTATCTCCTCATTTGTTGCTTATCATTTAACTTCCAAGTAAGCAGTTGTTTTGTAAAAATGTTAAGATTTTATGAAATCAAATCTGTCAATGTCTTCTTTTGGTTGTTTCTGCATTTCTGGGTCTTAATAAAGGCTTTCTTGTTTAGGGTCAAAATAACATTTTTATTTTAATGATTTTATTATTTTGCTTGTTTACATTGAAGACTTTGAACCCTCTAGAATGTATTTTCAGTAGATACATAGAAGGAATCTTTGTCTCTTTGGATGGCAAACTGATCCAACACCATCTCTTGAATCACTCGGCCTTTCTCCCCAGATTTATATTCCCTTTGCTGCTGCTGCTGCTAAGTCGCTTCAGTCATGTCCGACTCTGTGCGATCCCAGAGATAGCAGCCCACCAGGCTCCCCCGTCCCTGGGATTCTCCAGGCAAGAACACTGGAGTGGGTTGCCATTTCCTTCTCCAATGCAGGAAAGTGAAGTCGCTCAGTCGTGTCCGACTCTTAGCAACCCCATGGACTGCAGCCTACCAGGCTCTTCTGTCCATAGGATTTTCCAAGCAAGAGTACTGCAGTGGGGTGCCATTGCCTTCTCCTGTACACCAAAAACTGTTCTATTTTTGTAAAGGTTATATACATGTTTGAAAACAAGGCATGTTCTGTAAAATATTATAAATTTGTAAATTTGACTATTACATTTAAATAGTCCTTATTCACACGGCTGAGTGGAAATTCAATAAGTTTTGCCATGTGCCTATGATTTTCCTGCCTACTTAGCAGATATCACAATTTACACTCATCATGGCTCATACACTCTCTGCTTTATTGTACAGCTCAACCTCTCCCCATCAACACTAACATCTATCATACCGAATTACCTTTTCTTGCTCTCAAGCCTGCCTTCCCTTCAGACTGTAAACTTCCTGAAGGCACAGTCCGCATCTCAATTACCTCTGCATTCCCAGTGCTGAGCACACTACCCAGAACGTGATTTGGGGCAGGCCAAAAAGTTCGTTTGGGTTTTTCTATAAACAGATTTAGAAAAACTTGAATTGGCCAAAAACTTTTTGGCCAACCCAACAGATACTTAGCAAGGGTCTATGAAATTGTGTGTCCTCTCAGGTGCATTCGCTTTCAACCTTTTTTATTAGGGGACAAGGAGAAAGGAAAACTGAGTCAGCATCACCTGTTCCTCATGTCCCTCCCAACTCTTCAAAACACATTTTTTTTTCCAACTTGCTTTACGACATCATGTCTGTTATCTGGGTGATTTTCAAATGTCCCTCAAAAGTTAGGAAAGTTTCATTCCTGTTCTAAACTTTTAGGGAAAAAAAACACATCATCAAGAGAGAAGAGAAAAAAAATCTACAGTCAACATTCTAGGAGGGTTTGCCTCTCTTCATTCATCCAACAAATATTTGGTCAGTTCCCACTGTGCACACAGGAGAGTCTTAAAAACTGTGGGAAATGCAAGTTCCTCCCTGGAGTCTGCCTCTGGGAAAAAAAGTTAAAAAATTTAAAAAAAGGAAACAGAGCCAAGCACCTCGGAGAGACTGACTGCACAAATTTGACTGGATGTGAGAAATGACTCTTAGGGCTCTTGGTTCACCTCGAAACAAAGAAGCATTCAATGACAGTAGCAACTTTCTCTCTTCCTCAAGGCCAAAGCAAACTCCTCTCTGCCAAGGCCAACTTATACCGTACCTTCGATCCTTTCACAGAGCTTATGCAAAGAGTGCATGGGGCAGGCCTCACACAGCTTAATCTGGGTCTTGGCACTCTGCAAGGCAGCGGCTGTGCNTGCTGCTGCTGCTGCTAAGTCGCTTCAGTCATGTCCGACTCTGTGCGATCCCAGAGATAGCAGCCCACCAGGCTCCCCCGTCCCTGGGATTCTCCAGGCAAGAACACTGGAGTGGGTTGCCATTTCCTTCTCCAATGCAGGAAAGTGAAGTCGCTCAGTCGTGTCCGACTCTTAGCGACCCCATGGACTGCAGCCTACCAGGCTCTTCCGTCCATAGGATTTTCCAAGCAAGAGTACTGCAGTGGGGTGCCATTGCCTTCTCCTGTACACCAAAAACTGTTCTATTTTTGTAAAGGTTATATACATGTTTGAAAACAAGGCATGTTCTGTAAAATATTATAAATTTGTAAATTTGACTATTACATTTAAATAGTCCTTATTCACACGGCTGAGTGGAAATTCAATAACTTTTGCCATGTGCCTATGATTTTCCTGCCTACTTAGCAGATATCACAATTTACACTCATCATGGCTCATACACTCTCTGCTTTATTGTACAGCTCAACCTCTCCCCATCAACACTAACATCTATCATACCGAATTACCTTTTCTTGCTCTCAAGCCTGCCTTCCCTTCAGACTGTAAACTTCCTGAAGGCACAGTCCGCATCTCAATTACCTCTGCATTCCCAGTGCTGAGCACACTACCCAGAACGTGATTTGGGGCAGGCCAAAAAGTTCGTTTGGGTTTTACTATAAACAGATTTAGAAAAACTTGAATTGGCCAAAAACTTTTTGGCCAACCCAACAGATACTTAGCAAGGGTCTATGAAATTGTGTGTCCTCTCAGGTGCATTCGCTTTCAACCTTTTTTATTAGGGGACAAGGAGAAAGGAAAACTGAGTCAGCATCACCTGTTCCTCATGTCCCTCCCAACTCTTCAAAACACATTTTTTTTTCCAACTTGCTTTACGACATCATGTCTATTATCTGGGTGATTTTCAAATGTCCCTCAAAAGTTAGGAAAGTTTCATTCCTGTTCTAAACTTTTAGGGAAAAAAAACACATCATCAAGAGAGAAGAGAAAAAAAATCTACAGTCAACATTCTAGGAGGGTTTGCCTCTCTTCATTCATCCAACAAATATTTGGTCAGTTCCCACTGTGCACACAGGAGAGTCTTAAAAACTGTGGGAAATGCAAGTTCCTCCCTGGAGTCTGCCTCTGGGAAAAAAAGTTAAAAAATTTAAAAAAAGGAAACAGAGCCAAGCACCTCGGAGAGACTGACTGCACAAATTTGACTGGATGTGAGAAATGACTCTTAGGGCTCTTGGTTCACCTCGAAACAAAGAAGCATTCAATGACAGTAGCAACTTTCTCTCTTCCTCAAGGCCAAAGCAAACTCCTCTCTGCCAAGGCCAACTTATACCGTACCTTCGATCCTTTCACAGAGCTTATGCAAAGAGTGCATGGGGCAGGCCTCACACAGCTTAATCTGGGTCTTGGCACTCTGCAAGGCAGCGGCTGTGCTGAAAGCCTGTTTCAGAGTCAGCATTACCTCATCAACCTATAAGAAAAACAGAGGCCAGGTCTGCAAACGTTTGCCTTCAGGGTAACATATTAAAAACCCAATAGCAGTGTGAGGCTTTGTTGATGCCTACTAAATCTTAATAATGTAATTTTGATGATAGAGAGAAAACATTGTCTTGAAGTTAGACCTTCAATTAATTATACATAAAATTGGAAACTGGATGAGATAAGACTATTTTAATGTGTATAATACAATACTGACCTGTTACTTGAATGCTGGTTTTGAATCCCATGGAGTACCATGCTATCGGTTAAATGATAGTCAACCAGAACTTTGTTTTCTTTTTTTAAAAATTTATAGAATTATAGTTGATTTAGTTTTGTTTCAGGTAGACAGCAAAGTGATTCAGTTATACATATAAATATTCATTCTTCATCAGATTCTTTTCTCATATAGGTTATCACAGAATGTTGAGTAGAGTTCCCTGTACTATACAGTAGGTCATTGTTGGTTATCTAAGGTCTTTGTTTAATTAAAGTAGTTTATCAGATAAAGATCTCTTTGGAAGTTTTGCCTGCAATACATAGGGTGCAACAAAATAAGTCTAACATTCACTTGTGTCAATAGGTATCTTATTGACTGTATCCTTTTGGATCATTTTTAGTGCAACAATTGAACATGTGTTTAACCGAAGTTCTGGGGAGAAATGAGCTCAATAAATAACATGATAAGTGGGAGGGAGGTTCAAGAGGGAGAAAAGATATTTATCAGTTCAGTTCAGTTCAGTTCAGTCGCTCAGTTGTGTCCGACTCTTTGCGACCCCATGAATCGCAGCACGCCAGGCCTCCCTGTCCATCACCAACTCCCGGAGTTCACTCAGACTCACGTCCATCAAGTCAGTGATGCNATTTTTTTTTTTTGGTCCTTGTGATGAGAACTGTCTTTTCTCTATGGCTTATATTTACTAATATTAACATTCTGCTTCTGATTTGTGACACTAAAAACTTTTGACATCTTCCTGTCTAATAGCTGGATCTCACCACTAGGTCAAGAGCTTGAAAACTGCCAGCCTGTTTCTTCCTTGCTCTTCCAATGACTTAGTCAAGAAGTTGGACTCTAGCATTCTGATTTCCTGGTTGTTTCTTGGAGGTCAACCAACAGCTCATCCTCCAGGCACTGTTAAGCCAACTTCAGGCTACGTTTCCTCCTCTGTGGCACAATCATCAAAGTAAAGTGTAGTTTTCTCAGCCATTGTAGAATTGAGGTCAAAGTCTAAAACCTGCAAGGGAAGCTGTGAAGTACCAGGGCCTCATCCAAACTATCTCTGATATTTAAAACCATTCACATGCTTTATAAACGATGCTTTGTTTTGTTCTGTTTTTGTTGAGGTAATATTTGTTTATAACATTATATAAGTTTCACGGTACAGCATTTAATTCAACTTCTGTATACACAGTATGCTTAGCACCAAAGTCTCACTTCCATCTAACCACCAATCTGTTCTTTGAGTGTAGGTGTTTGTTTTTGTTTTATTTTTTTATACTCTGCATATGAGGGAAATCATACTTATTTTTCATAGCATAATACCAGCCATGTTGTCATTAATGGTAAGATTTCATGTTTTTGTATGGCTGATAATCCATTATATGTATGTATGGTTAAAGAAGATGTGATGTGTGTGTGTGTGTGTGTGTGTATGTGTATATATACAATATATATATATATTCCCTAGTGGCTCAGATGGTAAAGAATCTACCTGCAATGGAGGCGACCTGGGTTCAATCTCTGCATTGGGAAGATTCCCTGGAGAAGGAAATGGCAGTATTCTTGCCTGGTAAATCTCATGGAGAGAGGAGCCTAGCAGGCTACAGACCATGGGGTCACAAAGAGTCAGACATGACTGAGCAACTAAACACAGCACACACATGTGTGTATGTATATATATATATATATACATACACACATCACATCTTCTTTAACCATTCATCTATTGATGGGCACGTCCACTGATACCATACCTTGGCTCTCGTAAATAATACCACAATGAACAGAGCGGTGCATAACTTTTCAAATTAGTGTTTTTAGTTTTTTCAGATAAATATGCAGAAGTGGAATTGCTAGGCCACATGATAATTCTATTCTTAATTTTTTGAAGAATCTCCATATCGTTTTCCATAGTGGCAGCACCAGTTTATATTTCTACCAAAACAAAAGGCCAACAGGCACATGAAAAGATGCTTAACGTCACTAATTTTTAGGGAAATGCAAATCAAAACCACAGTTGATATATCACCTCACACACATATCAGAATAGCTATTACCCAAAAGATAAGAAATATTTAATAACAAGTATTGGAGAGGCTGTTGAGAAAAAAGAACCCTCATACACATAAGCCCTTTTTAAAGATCATTTTCTCCCTTCCCTTATGGCCTGGTTTAAGAAAAAGTTATTACTTAAAGGAGTTACTCCACTGTTGCATCTGAGTGTATGAAGAACCTGGAATAAAAAGAAACTTTATCCACAAGTCCATTCTCTGTATCTCTATTTCTGCCCTGCAAATGGGTTCATCAGTACCATTTTCCTAGACTCCAGACATATGCATCAATATAAAATATCTGTTTTTCTCTTACTTCATTCTGTATTATAGGCTCTAGGTTTGTCCATCTCAGTTCAACTAACTCAGATTTGTTCCTTTTTATGACTGAGTAATAATCCACTGTATATATGTAGACAACTTCTCTATCCATTCACCTGGACATAGTGGGGGAAGGAGACGGTAGGACAAACTGAGAGAGTAGCACTGCAGTCTAATGCTTGCATGCATGCTAAGTTGCTTCAGTCATGTCTGACTCTGGGTGACTCTATGGACTGTAGCCTGCCAGGATCCTCTGTCCATGGGATTCTCTAGGCAAGAATCTGGAGTGCATTGCCTTGCTCTTCTCCAGGGGAATCTGCCTGACCCAGGGATCAAACCCCAGCCTCTTACCTCCTGCATTGGCAGGTGGGTTCTTTATCACTAGTGCCACCTGATATAATACCATGGGCAAAATAGAAAGCTAGTGGGAAACTGCTACATAACACAGGGAGCTCAGCCTGGTGCTCTGTGACAACCTAGAGGAGTGGGATGGGGGTGAGATTCGAGAGGGAGCGGGTATATGTATATATATAGTTGATTCACATTATTGTATGACAGAAATCAATAAAACATGGTAAAGCAATTATTCTCCAATAAAAACTTTTAAAAGATACTTTATTCTGATATTGCTTAAAGGACCAAGTAGCCAGTGATTAATCAGCTATGTTTTACTATACCTTTATAAAAAGCTCATCGATAATTTCATATCATTCTATGTACAAAAAATGAAGTATTCATAATCTGCTCTTTTATACTATAATTTAAAAAAATAAAGATTTCTAACGCTCAAAAATAAAAGCACTGCATGCTTTAGTGACTTTGCATTTTCAATTCATTTGCCTTGTTATGTATTTAAAAGCAATTTCAATGACTTACATAGATATTTACCATTGTTTTCTTGTTTCCCATTTATTTAAGGCAGTGAAGGGGTTAGTCATCTGTTTAACTTTCAGGTAGGTTTATTATTTGTTATTTGGTAATAATGTGATGTAAAAGGCTTCCAAAGGAAATAATGAACTTTCATGATTTTTTAATCCATTTCTAGATGAAACGAGATCATTTCAATGGTGACTGAAATGTGGCTACTGATTTCTCCCAGCCATAAATATTACTAAAATTTTACTTCTAAAATTTTCAGTGTTTTACTTTGTTTTAATCTACAATTTTATAGATGGTTTATAAATTCTATGATGGTATCAGAGCAACTATAAGTTAAATTAGCACTATGAAGTTAAATTCAGTTCAGTTGCTCAGTTGAGTCGAACTCTTTGCAAGCCCACGGACTGCAGCAGGTCAGGTTTCCCTGTCCATCACCAACTCCCTGAGTTTGTTCAAACTCCAGGAAGTTAAATTAGCACTGTGAATAACTTAATTGTTTTAGTTTAGATTCAGCAACAACAAAAAATCCTAGGAAATGTTAAAAGTTTAACACTAAAGGAATGAGTAAAGAGAAATCAACCATATGGAACAAAAAGAAAGTATTCTTAGTGTGACCATCAGGGAATATTAAATTTCCAGAGAAAATTATGAGATGGAACAAAGAAAGCTAATTTATGATATTAAGGGAAAATTCCATAATGAAAATAGTGCTCATAAACATTTCCCTACCAAACTTAAGTTCTGTATGGCATTTAAGAATGAGAATCACAAAATATATAAGGACTTCAAAAGCTTATCTAGCCTAATTCTCTGGGAAAATCTACACTCTTAACCCCACACAAAGCCTGGGTCTTGGTAATGTGGATTTGGGGGGGGGGGGGTTGCTTTGTTTTACTTGTTTTACTTTCCCTGGATACTATTGTGTGGATCTGTGGATCTGAGGAGTTCTACTTTTCCTGTCTATGAACAGTAGTCACTTCCATTTTTTTCCTACCTTTTAAACCACTTTTGGAGAAAGCAGATATATTTTCCAGAAATCTCAAATGTGGTTAAACAAGATTAAGCCACTTGCTTTGCATTATTTTACAAAAGAAGGAAGGGAGGAAAGGAGGAAGCAAGCGAAGGAGGGAGGGAGGAGCATTGAGCATCTAAACTTCCCGAATAGCCCTCCAGGCCCATCTGAACGCTATATAGTAAGTCCCCTATACAGGAACCCTTCCAGCTGGGAACTTTCAAAGACATAAACGTGCATTCACATGTCAACTCACGTTAAGTTAGCACACATGCCTGGCGTACACTGTCACATGCGTCCATCCTCTACAAGTGGTTGTGCTTTTGTGTACTTTACTACACAGTACTATTGTAAGCAACAGGAGGAGCTTACTAATGAAGACCTGACAGAACTGGAGGCCCAGAAAAAAGACAAAAGTGAAGAAGAAGTGACTAAAGAACCAAAGAGATTCATGACACAGGAAACGGCAAGGATATGTTCTTTATCTGAGCAGGCACTGTTAGTTTTTGAGACCCAGGACTCACACATAGGCCAGCACACAAAGACTGCAGCAGCTGTCAGAATGCAATCCAGTGTTACTGTGTTATCTACGGTGAGAAAAAAAAGAGCTAATACCTGGACATCACTGGATTGTTTTTTCAAGAGGGTAGATGGAATTGAATCCAGCAAGGAAGCTTGTGCCATTAGCATGAGGCATGAGTGAAATTTGAGATTGCCCTCCATCTCCTATTGTTGACGATCCTTCATCTCTACCGTCTCCCACCTCCTCTCCCTCCTCCAGTCACTAACTCCTCTTGCCTGTCCACCCGATGCCAGCCCCCATGTGCCAGTTGTTGTAATGTACTACTATACTTTTCAAGGTACTGCACTGTAAGATAAAAAGTGTTTTCTTTATTGTTTTTGTCTGTTTTTATGTATTATTTGTGTGAAAAGTATTAAAACCTATCACAATATAGTACTATATAGCTGATTGTGCTAGCTGGGTACATAGGTTAACTTTGTTGGACTTAGGAACAAATTGGACTTACAAACACGCTCTCAAAATGAAACTCGTATGTGTGGGACTTATTGTACTGTTTATCAATTCATAACAATCTCTACAAAGAAACAAGAGAAAAAGCTAGTTGCATATTCTCTGTGCTCAGAGTAGATAAGTCAGCATGTACAGTTTTGCAATATTTTGTCTTTCACAACTACCAAGCCACATCAATCATAACACTGCTTAGACCTACATAATATTTGACTGTTCTGTTCTATATGTCAGCTGCTTGAACCATCCTCCTTTATACAGGAAATTTATATTTAATTTTTCCTATAGCTTGCAATTCTGATGCCTCACCATTCAGTTAAGATGGTTACTGATTTTAAAAAAAAAAAAAGTGGACAGGATTTCAAAGATTCCAGCATAGGCCCCTTCTTAAGAATAATGATGCCAGCTCTAATATTCTGATGCAACTTCAATGTAACATGAAGACATTCTCAGCCAGTCTTGGCTGCTGCCTGAGCCACAGAACTTCTCAAGACAGAAAAATGCAGCATGTTCCTAGACTTTTGACTCTGACTCCCCTGTTCTGAAAACTCATCCTATGTACATGAGGGGAAAATAAAAACACTAAAAAATACAAACAAAACAAAACTTGTAAAAGAGGTTAGAAATCAGAAGGTTTTACACTTTTCCTCTTGGTGGAGGTTATCCAGTAATCAGAAATTTGTTGTTGTTCTTTTTGTTAGTCACTCAGTTGTGTCCAACTCTTTGCGACCCCATAGACTGTAGCCTAGGAGGCGCCTCTGTCCACGGAATTCTCTAGGCAAGAATACTCGAGTGTGTTGCCATGCCCTCCTCCAGGGGATCTTCCCGATCCAGGGATCAAACCTGGGTCTCCTGCATTGCAGGCAGATTCTTTACCATCTGAGCCACCAGGAAAGCCCTAATCAGAGATTAACCAGCACCTATAAAAAGATTACCTGAAGTTAAGAGTAACAAACTCTATCACTCAAAAATACACTTACCAAGCCCTGCTCTTCTAGAAACTACTGGGGGATACAACAGTAAGGACAGCCTAACCTTGTAGGATTCACCATCCAGTGGGGTGGAAAGTTATGTGAACAAACACACAAGATAATGGATTTGCAGGAACTGTTAGAGATCTAGGAACAAGGCACAGCAAGAGCATTGACAACAAAGCAAGGAAAGGGGTCAATTCCTGGAAAATGGTGTCAGCAAAGGGGTTACTAGGAGTTTATCTTTAAACAGGGTCCTAAAAGTACACCGTAGAAAAGAAGGGGAAAGGGATTCAAGTCAGAGCTGAGCAAAGGAGGCCTGCTTCCCATCCAGTGAAGCAGGCGAGAAAAGAATGTGAAAACGGATACGGAGAGAGAACATACACAGTCTCCTTGTATAGTAGCGGGGTGGACCTTCAAGACTGGCACAGTTGCATTCCCCACCCAATGGTATGAAAGCAGTGAGCCCTGGCTCTACCCTCCTCTGACAGGCAGACCCCAGGCAGCCAACAGTTAACTCAGAACTTCGGCAGCATCTCTGTGAGCTGCACCACCCACGCATCTCCTTGATCGCATTGTCATGTGCATGAACCATTTGTGGCTTCAGTAGTAAGCCAAATAAACGCAACCTCACATCAGTCGTCGCAGCAGCCTCTGGAGTCTGGCCTAGAGACAGCTGAGCGCAGGGGGCAGCTCGTGGGAGGACACAGCGGTGAGAGGGAGAGCTTGCGGGGGAACTGGAGAAGCATGAGGTCAGCCCTTCCGCCATGCTAGACCATATAGATTTAGTCTCTTAATAAGGAGGCATAAGCTGGTCCTCAGTGAGAAAATTTTGTGAGAAAAAAACTACAACATAAGGTAGGATATAGACAGATGACAGATTAAACCAGCGGCAGGAAGACTAGTTAGGACACGAAGGCAATTGTCCTTCTAAAGAAGGCCCAGACTTAGATACCAGACAGAAAAAGGAAAGCAAGATGGACACAAGGGACATTCTACCTTCGAGTTTATAGCAAGGGTCCCCAACTGTGGGACCACAGACTGATACCGGCCCATGGCCTGGTAGGAACTGGGCCTCACAGCAGCGGGTGAATGGTGGGCAAGTGAACGAAACTTCATCTGTGTTTACAGCTGCTCCCCACCACTCGCATTACCGCCTGAGTTCTGCCTCCTGTCAGATCAGCGGTGGCATTAGATTCTCATAGGGGCACAAACCCTACTGTGAACTACACATGAGGGCTCTAGATTGCATGCTCCTTCCTTTTTGTTAGTTGGATGAAAATTGCTTTACAATGTTGTGTTGGTTTCTGCCATGCAACAATGAAAATCAGTCATAATTATACATATATCTCCCAGTTACAAGGTCCTTAAAGAATTATCCCCAAACCAATCCCAGCCCCATCGTGAAAAACTATCTCCCATGAAACCAGTGCCTGGTGCCAAAAAGGTTGGCGACTGCTGGTTTGTAGGATTTCGTAAACAGGTGGGTACAGATGGTTCAAAAGGATGCATTATGATTTTTAAATATGGAAGTTGTGTGAATGGAACCGTCAAAACAAACTATGACAGGTTTTGGAAGGGTAGGAGAGCAAGGATCTACAATGGAGGAAGAATCAGTCTTAGGAGGAGGAACTGAGGAGGAAGGAAGAGGGGCAAGTGGGGCAGTGGATGGGTGGGGACAGGGGCAAGATTACCCCACGTTCTCATTTTCTACCTAAGTCTTATTCAGTTGGCATTTTCCAGGATTGCGTCCTTGGCTCTCTTTAGCCTTCTCTCTTTTTCTTCCTCTTGTGTACTCATCAACCCCCACACCTTCAATCATTCTTTACACAATAACTCTTAAATTTCAATCTCAAGCCCTAAACTAAACCTATATAATACAGTTGGCACCTGGCTATCAATATATGTGGTTTTCATTGGTATGGCTAACTGCCTAAAGTGAGAACAAAACTTTAAACGGATCCCTCTTGGGTAAAAACTGGTGAATGCTACATTCCTAGTCAGAAAGTGTCTTGGCAACAGTTCATCTCCATTTCTTCATTATTCCTCAACTCAGTGTCCACACTGGGAACGTGGAAGGCAAGAGTTACTAGGGAGGATTTTAAATGGATGACCAACAAGGTCCTATTGTATAGCACAGGGAACTCTGCTCAATGTTATATGGCAGCCTGGATGGGAGGGGAATTTGGGAGAGCATGGATACACGTATATGTATAGCTGGGTCACTTCGCTGTTCACCTGAAACTATCACAATGTTGTTAATCGGCTATATCCCAATACAAAACAAAAAGTTTTACAAATGAATTAGCAAAGAGGATGGCAACATGCATTAAGGAGTTGAAGAGAATGCAGCCTGGTTTACTCTGTTCTAAGTGGTGGTATTTCCCTGGGGAAAATCTAGGGGGAAGATGTACATCTAATAAATGCTGTGCTTCCACGAATGGTAACGTATACATCTAAAGATTTGAGCTAAAATGGTTAGGAGAGATAACTCAAGTGGAAGAATACATTAAAAAAAAATTTAGGGGAAAACACTGACATATTTTTAGTCACTCAGAACCATTTCCAACTTCGTCTTACATGTTTCTTCGAAAATTCTAACTGTTCCCATTAAAGAGGGGGGTGAGAATGCTGGAGAGAAAAATTCGCCTCCAAATTCCAAAGAAAGAAAATCAAGGCTAAAAAAAGACCATACAGAAAGTGTTTTTAAAATGAGGACAGGGGCTGATGAAATACAGAGAAAAAAACAAAATCACTGTCTACTCTGTTGAAATAAGCATTATCTACTCTGCGATGTTAGAGCAACTGAGAGAATAAAAGGTCTTCCTCATGTTCTTACATAAACAATGGAAACAGTAACCACTCTTCTTCCATGATCAGGCTTTTCCTATCTTTTAAAAAAACAGCCGACTCATTGGAAAAGATCCTGATGCTGGGAAAGGCAAAAGGAGAAGAGGCTGGCAGAGGATGAGATGATTGGATGGCATCATCGATTCAATGGACATGAACCTGGGCAAACTCCGGGAGATGGTGAGGGACAGGGAGGCCTGGCACGCTGCAGTCAAATGGGGTCTCAAAGAGTCGGACACGACTTAGCGACTGAACAACAAGAACCACCACCTTTGAAAAATACTCCCAGTAATATTTCTGGATTTGTTAAACTCAAGAAAATTATCTAGGCTGAAAAATTACCAAGATAATCTGGTTTTGTTTTTCTATTGTGGTTCTGCCTCAAAGGGCAGAAACTCATCTCCGGTTGCCCTCCTCTTTTTCCACTGATGGCCATTCTGTGAGGCTTGGGTGTGTCAGAGACAAGACTCCCAGGAGTCAGAGGTTTGGGGAGGAGCCTGTGGACAGCAGTCACCCCACTTACCAGAGATTCACTGGCACACTGGAACACGTAGCAGATATACTGGCTCAGTCCAGGCTCTGAGGACTCCCGACAAATAAAGCCGAAGTGATCAACATGCTTTATACCCTAGAGAGAGAGGAAGTGGGGAGTTTATAAGATTATGTCCATTTAACCAACACTATGGAAACAGTTCTGTGCTTTCACACTTTCATGAATTTCTCCTTCACAGCACTGTGATAGGGGACATAATGTCAGAGCAAACTTATATGGCAGACTTTTGATACATAAAATAAAAGGTCAAACCAGCTCAGATTGCTTTGTTTCTGGAAAACACTCTGTGACTCGGGGCCACAGAAGGAAAAACAGGATGGCACGATCCATTGTCTCTTGTAATAAAACCACTACCCAGTGTTTGGCAATACCGGAGTTTTCAATTTATTGGTCGTCATTGAGCAAGCAGTCTGATGATTCATCATAAACCCTGTTCTTATTTACCTGAGATTAAGAATCATAAAACTGACAATGCTCTACTGAAATGGCATACAATTCCCTAAAGTATGCCTTAGAACTGCTAGAACATTTGTCTATTTATAGACGCTCAAGGAGTCACAACTGTTAGAAGATGAATACATTAAAGAAATTAGTGCAGACATGTCAATGATCTAAATTCACAAATCTGTACTTTCTGAACACAGGCTAAATAACCTCAGCTATACCTTATAAAAAATTCGGAATCATTTGAGAACTTCAATCAGCCTGAATACATACACACCAATCAGCAGCCAGTAGCACCTTGTGGCCTGCTGTGCTGCAGTCCGTAGGGTCGCAAACAGTCAGACACAACTGAGCAACTGAACTGAACTGAGCACCTTGCTACTTTAACAGAAAGCATGGTACTCTGAAAAGTCAGGAAAACCAAAAATTTAAAGTTGTCCTGCAATCACTTAAATTCCAGGGAAAAGGAAACAGGCTTTGGAGTCAGATTTGTGCTTCCACCTTGGTTCAAGCAATTTATTAGATATAAGATATTGTGATGTGTTGATAAGTATCTCGGAAGTTCCACTTCTCGTTATAAAATAGTAGTCATGGCAACTACTCCCCCAAATTTTTGAGATTCAGAACTAAGAAATATCTTAGTTCCTTGCATGTTTGATAAACAGCAACCGCAATTCTTGTATTAATAAGCTTCACCTATCCAACAGATATGGAAAAAAGAAATCAACAACTCTATAAAAAGAAAAAGTTAATAGGAGGAATTAAGTTATACAGTCCCTGAGGTGAGAGTAAATTCCATCAGATACAACTCATTCATGATTATAGAATTTCTTTGACTTGGGACTTCCCAGGAGATCCAGGTTAAGAATCTGAGCTTCTACTGCCTTGGGGCATGAGTTCAATCCCTGATCGGGGAACTAAGATCCTACATGCCTGCAAAGTGCGGCCAAAAACAAATAAGTAAATAAAATAAAATGGAGAAATTGCATCATCTTAAAAAAAAAAATCTTTGACTAACTTGGCATTAAATGGGAAAAATGCATAGTACCTCACCAGCTCACCAAGTTTTCAGGCAGTGGCAATGTTCCAGTAAAGAAAACCGCTCCCTTATTCCTCATGCTTGCCAAAAATCCAGCCTTACTGATTTTGAAGTAAGAAACATACGTAGGGTACATGTGAGGAGCCTGGTGGGCTACAGTTCATAGGGTCGCAAAGAGTCATGTCACATCATGTGTTTAAAAGTATGCCTGTTTCCAAACGCAGCCACCCTCTATCAGCGTAATTCTGTGGAAAAGTAATAGGAGTTGGCCACGCAGTGAGGGGCAGAGATTAACCTGACAATTATTCTGATCAAAGGCCCTTACACAAAACTTCCTCATATTTCAGTCAATTCTTTTTCTTAATTCTTAAGGTCACTACAAAGCTTGCTTTAAAAAAAAAAAAAAAAAAAAAAGGAAGGAAAAGGAAAAATCTTGTTTGATTAATAAAGTTAAAAAAAAAGAGAGAAAAAAAATCTTGTTTGAACTGCCAGTTTACATATTTGGTTTGGCTGGTTCTTTTTTTTCTTGTTTTTCAATTTTTTTTTTTTTCCTTTAAATGTTCAATGAGCATTGCTAGTTTTCTTCCTGCAAGACTTGGGGTGGGACTAGGGAGAGGCACAGCCTTTTCCAATGACGACTCTTGCTCTGCGAAACAGGAAATACACAGCTTTGCACACAATTCTCTTCTCCATACTGGACATGAGGCCCAATACACAGAAATATTCATTCAACATTTATTGAACACCTAGGCATTAAGCTTTGTCTTAACACGTCTTATTATCTGATGCTCTCCAGCATAAGACACCCACCCTCACAGACCTTATGATCATGCAAAGACCCCAAGGAAACATGTCCTTACAAGAATGCTTAGTAAATACTATCTTTCAGTTAAAGTGAATCATCTTTCTACCAATTTTTTTGTCCCTTAAATAGGAATTTAGAAATTTTCAATATATTCACCCTAAAGTCAGATGCTGCCTTTCTCAATTATTAGAGTAGAAAGCTTTTATCTTCAGAACACAATTTTAGGTCTCTATATAACAGAACAAATATTAAAATAAAACACTAGAAGTGAAACTACATTAGCTGAGTCTGAGGAGAGTAATTAACAAGATGTACAAAAGGTTGTCATTTTCCAACAGAAGAACATCTGAACATCCTACCTATGGCAGTGCTAACTCCAAAATTCAAAAAAAAATTTTTTTTTAATAAGCAGCCTTGATTTTCAACATTAAAATACAGGAAAGGGCCTTGGCAAGATCTAAGACCCAGAAGGAACATCTAAGGTACACCTATTAGGAAATAAGTTATTGCTTCTCTATTCCAGGGACCTCCTCAGAGGCATCCTTGCATTTTTAACTGTCTCATATTCAGATTTAGATATTCCCTCCATTCCAACATCTTCAGAAATTCTTCCTGCTGCTACTGCTGCTAAGTCACTTCAGTCGTGTCCTACTCTGTGCGACTCCAGAGACGGCAGCCCACCAGGCTCCCCCGTCCCTGGGATTCTCCAGGCAAGAACACTGGAGTGGGTTGCCATTTCCTTCTCCAATGCGTGAAAGTGAAAACTGAAAGTGAAGTCGCTCAGTCGTGTCCGACTCTTTGCGACCCCACGGACTGCAGCCTACCAGGCTCCCCCATCCCTGGGATTCTCCAGGCAAGAACACTGGAGTGGGTTGCCATTTTCTTCTCCAATGCATGAAAGTGAAAACTGAAAGTGAAGTCGCTCAGTCGTGTCCGACTCTTAGCAACCCCATGGACTGTAGCCTGCCCGGCTCCTCCATCCATGGGATTTTCTAGGCAAGAGTACTGGAGTGGGGTGCCATTGCCTTCTCCGGAAATTCTTCCTAGGTTTGCCATATAGTTAGCCGGCTCTAACTTTTGGATAGCTATACTAAATTATTATATTACTATGGTACTTAGAATACTACTTTATGCATGATATGACCTCAAGCACATATAATTGTATTGATTATTTTTAAAACTTTCATATACACAATATAAGAATTAACAACAAGTAAAAGGCCAATGATACATACACAAACCTTCTTTTCAAACTTTAACATTTACAACAATAAACTTGAAAGTACTAGTTCTCCTTTTATTACTTATTATGGTATAAAGAGCAAACATGACTCAGTGATGCCAAAACCCACTGCCCAAGATTCTGAGGAAAACTAACTGAGAAGATATTTCCAAAGGAACTCACCACCACAAAAACTCCACTCACCCCTTCGATGAACAGATGCTACGAGCAGACAGGGCTGATGACAGTGAGCGCAAAATATTATGATACTGAGAGACTTGGACCCAAACACATGAACACTCTGAAGATAAATCCACTTGGCAAAACCCACCACATTACTGTAAAGTAATTATCTTCCAACTAAATAAATAAGTTTTTAAAAAATAAATAAAATTTGAAGGGCTTCAGTCACAGTTATTTTATAGCTAATTGAGAAGCAAGCTTTAACTGGTTTCCTCAAATACTATAATCTACTTCAGTACATACCTGGGAACAAGAAGAGATATCTTTAAAATTCTTCTCAAGCACAACTGATTTAGTGTCCGGACTGATAAGGTTAATCTCAAACCGTCCAACCTTAAAAATAAAGCATTCCAATTAATTTCAACTTACCAAGAACCTAATATCTTAGTTGACAATTAAATATTTGACTAATAATACAGATTCAAATGCTCTATACAAGATATATGGGCTTCCCTGGTAGCTCAGCTAGGAAAGAATCCACCTACAATGCAGGAGACCCCAGTTCGATTCCTGTGTCAGGAAGATCCAGTGGAGAAGGGATAGGCTACCCACTCCAGTATTTTTGGGCTTCCCTTGTGGCTCAGCTGGTAAAGCATCCACTTGCAATGCAGGAGACCTGGGTTGGATCCCTGGGTTGGGAAGATGCCCTGGAGAAGGGAAAGGCTACCCATTCCAAGATTCTGGCCTGGAGAATACCATGGACTGTATAGGAATATACAGTGTCAATACCCAACCCCATCAAATTTACAACCTCAGTTATCAGTCATCTGAAAACATTTCTTCCTTTCATCTAGAAATCATGAAATAAGCTGCTCTTAATTTAAAAGAAACCATTTTTTTCCAAATTAGAAATTATTTGTCTTTTCAAAAAATATGCAACCTTTCCTCACTTTATGTTTTCTAAAAATACCAATTATTTAATTCTAATTTAAAATCTTACTTTCTGAAAAAGGATCAATAGAAAGATATACTTGCAGTTGGGCAGATAACTTTTTTTTAGTTTTTTAAATAAACAACCATTTAGAAAAAAAATTAACAACATGGACTCTGGCTAGCTAAGAAAAAGAACAAATCAAAAGAGGAAACTCAGAGGACTTCCCTGGTGGTCCAGTGGTTAAGACTTCAGTTTCTAAGGCAGAGGATGCTGGTTTGCTCCCTGGTTGGGGAACTAAGATACCACACGCCTTGCGGCCAGAAAGCCAAATCATAAAACAGAAGGAATACTGTAACAAATTCAATAAAAACTTTAAAAATCATTCACATAAAAAAAATCTTAAAAAAAGAGAAGAAACTCAGTTAATATATTACCAAAGAAAAGACTATAGACACTTTAATCACATGCCTCGAGTTATCAAGAACAAAACAGAACAAAACAACCATGAACTTCTGATAAAGCAAATATTACATCCTGGGACTATTTACCAAGGTACACAGTGCAATTTCCTTCTTAAGGACTATTTGAAATGGGATAAAAGGACCATCACTCCTTTTTTCAAGAAAATTCAAATCTGAGGAAAACTCTAATCCTATAAAGCTGAGGATTAATTAAAGAATATCTACAGGGCATTGTTAGTAATTCAGTTCTTTCAAGTGGAACTGGACACTTTCTATACCTGTACAACTTCAAAAACAACTCATTAGAATTAAGAATCGTGTTTTACACCTATAATATAGCTTGCACCCAATCATTTTAACAACTGATCCAATCAATTATCAGGCCTATGATGTTTCCTAAACCTCTCCTTTGTATGACAGAGTAAATTGGTATATCCTCATCTGAAGATACAACCATGAGTCTCTGGACTTTTCTTTTTTTCTCCCTAGAAAATTCTCTCTCCTTCAAGAAGATTCACACTCTCCCAGATTCACATCTTCAACTTCTGACTTTCTGCAGTCATTAAAAACTAATAATAAAAAATAGCAACATTTACTAAAGAATCACGTGTGTGCTGAGTCATGGCCAATTCTTTGCCACACCTTGGACTGTAGCCTGCCAGGCTCCTCTGTCCGTGGGATTTCCAGGCATGAATACTGGAGTGGGTTGCCATTTTCTACTCCAGGGAATCTTCCCACCCAAGGATTGAACCTGCATCTCCTGTGTTTCCTGCACTGGCAGGAAGATTCTTTACCACTGAGCCCCCTGGGAGGCCCTAGTGAAGAATCAACCTAAGGCAAATGCTGGTAATGCTAAGACGGCATGCGTGCTAAATTGCTTCAGTAGTTACCAACTCTTTGAGACCCTATGGACGGTAGCCTGCCAGGCTCCTCTGTCTATGGGATTCTCCAGGCAAAAATCACGGAGTGGGTTGCCATGTGCTCCTCCAAGAGATCTTCCCCAATGGGGGATGGTACCTCTTCTCTTAGGTCTGCTGACAGGCGGGTTGTTTTTTGTTTGGTTGGTTGGTTTTTTACCACTAGCGCCATCTGGATAATCTCTGCTAATTTTCCCAACCCACTTTCCCTAATGCTCCTTCAAGTGCTTTTCTCTCTTTCCCTCCTTGCCCTGCTCCCTTTTCTTTTACATTCCCTGTCTGCCTCTCACCCCTTCACTACTGTCCTTTGCTCTTTCTCCAACCTGCCTTCTCTCCTGCCTGGGGGACATGACAGAAAAGTTGGATGCTTCTAGATTGAGGACCAGAGAGAAGCTGGCCGCTGGGCTGCTTCCAGCTATAGCAAAGGATGGGGAAACACCGGGAGAGCCGCCGGCCAGGACAGCACCTGAAACAGCATGGTTCTGTTCTTCTCCGAGTCCGAGGGCTGCACGTGGCTGGGCGCACTGGCGTGCCTCCGCCTCGGCTGCGGCTTCTGGCTGTTCTCATGGACTTTCCTTTGCAGGACCCCCGTGACGCTGCTGCACCGAGACCGGAACTCCTGCTGCTCATCGAAGCCCGAATCTTCCAAAATCCTCTCAGGGAAGCAGACTCGCGAGCTGGATGGCCCAGGCTGGCTGGGCGCGGCAGGGAAGACCGGGTGGGTGTCGGCGACGCCAGCCTCTTCCTCCGACAGAAAGTCGGCGGGGCAGGCCAGCGTTCGGGCCTCGGATCCCGCCTGGTCCTCGCGCGAGTCCCCCGCGCGCGGCTCGCCCTGCAGCCGCAGGCGCTGCTGCTCGTGCAGGCGGAATTTCTCGATGCAGTCGTCGATGAGGCTGGACGGCGCCTTCTTGTGGGTCACGGTCACCCTGCCACAGTACAGGACCTCGAACTTCTGAGAGTTGTAAAAGGCGTCCTCGTTGTCTTTGCTGGGTTTGGCATCCTCTTTCATGGCAGCTTTCGATAACTGCCTTATGCTGCTGATAACATCAGGAACCTGGAAAAGAATTCAGAACAATTATTATTATCACACGGAATGCATTCTCATTGTAAGTGATAAAATACTGAAAGTAATACACCCTACATAAGATAAAGTATGGGCTTCCCTGTTGGCTCAGTTAGTAAAGAATCCGCCTGCAATGGGGGGAACTTGGGTTCCATTCCTGGGATGGGAAGATCCCCTGGAGGAGGAAATGGCAACCCACTCCAGTATTCTTGCCTAGAGAAACCCCATGGAGAAAGGAGCCTGATGGGCTACAGTTCATGGGGTCACAAAGAGTCGGTCATGACTGATCAGCTAAGCACACAAGACAAAGCATGAACTTAAATTACACTATGGGATTAAGTGATATAAAGATGAGATTGAAATTTTTTATCACTTTTATATTTATATATTTATAATATATAAATATATTTATATTTCCCTTTTTAAATGTATTCATTTCCTCAAAACAAAGCCATGAGACTCTACAAGCTGCTGCAACCTTTAATAAATTACCACAATATAGCCTTGGAGTACTTCTAAAAGATATTATTATCACTGATTCAATGGACATGAACTTAGGCAAACTCCAGGAGATGGTGAGGGACAGACAGGCCTGGCATGCTGCAGTACACGGGCTTGCAAAGTATCAGACACTACTTGGCGACTGAACAACAAAAAGGAGCAAAAGATTAAAATTATAAGGGAGTAAAAGGTTAAAATTAAATTTAATAAAGTGTAACATNACTTAGGCAAACTCCAGGAGATGGTGAGGGACAGACAGGCCTGGCATGCTGCAGTACACGGGCTTGCAAAGTATCAGACACTACTTGGCGACTGAACAACAAAAAGGAGCAAAAGATTAAAATTATAAGGGAGTAAAAGGTTAAAATTAAATTTAATAAAGTGTAACATAGTTAAAGTACCAACCACCACTGAGATAAACTAATTTATTATGACCTTCAGCTGAAAGGAATAGAAGTGCCAAAAATAAGACTAAAATTAACTTTCTGAATGAAGAGATTAAAAAACAGACACCTCTCACCAGCATTAGCCATCAGAGAAAATGCACGTTTAAACCATAGAAAGATACTCTCTATTACACACCTATTAGAATGTCTAAAATCAAAAAGACCAAGTACCGACTAGAATATGGAGCAACTGGAACGCCCATACATTGTGTGCAGAAGTGTAAAATGGCACAAGCGCCTCAGGAATTTGGCAGTTGATTACAAGTTAAACAGATCTATCTCACAACCCAGTCATTCCACTCCTAGAGATTTAGGTGAAAGTCCTGAAAATATATGTTCACCGAAAGCCTTGTTCACAAGTATTAACAGATGCCTTTGTCACAACATTCCCAAACTCAAAATGACTCAAATATTCATCAACAAGTGAATGATCACTAATTGTTAAGGAAATGTAAAGCAAAACACAATAAAAATATCACCTTGTACCTGATCAGTTCAGTTCAGTTCAGTTCAGTTGCTCAGTCGTGTCCGACTCTTTGCAACACCATGAACCACANAAGGGGAAAAAAAAAAATCACCATTACTGAAGAACCCACAAAGATGTGCCAGCTCCAGTTACTTGGGAAGCCTGCTCAGTCTGTGTTATCATTCTTAAGGTGAGGTTGTCTGATAATCTCACTAAGAAATAAAATTGATTTTTAAACCATTTTAACTTTTATCCAAAAGTATTTCAGTGATTCTTCGTATTTGGTTAAATATATGTTATTATTCTATGGTAAATTTGGCACAGTAAAAAAGGTATCTGATTATCACTAGGTCTAGAATCAAAATTGAATAGAAAAATGCAGTGATTTTAAAATCACAGAATTTTAAACTTAAAGGGTCCCTTATGGAATCATCAGTCCCTACTATCTTGTTTTACAGTTGTGGAAACAAACGGTTTACATTAAAAGTTAAACCAAGAAAGAAGAAAATAATGAGATTACAAGTAACGAGACTCTTTGGAGCCAAAGAAAACAAGAATATCTCTACCATTTACACAGCAGTCAGACAAGTTGCTTGAATTGGAATCTTGGGCTTCAGCCAAGGCAGTTTCCTCTCAGACTAGACTTTGGTTCTTAGATATTCTCAGTCCCTTTGCTCCAAATGGAATTTTTGGCTCACCTCTTCTCTGCTGCTATCCTGGCGGCCTCTGCATTAGCTCAAGCATCAGAGACAGAAAGTCCTTAAACTTCCTACCAAAGGCTCCCCTTCCATTCTGTCTCACTGCATATCTTTGAATTCCTTCCCCAAAAGATATGACTTGTGCCTCTATGACCATTCAAAATTTCNTGGCTCACCTCTTCTCTGCTGCTATCCTGGCGGCCTCTGCATTAGCTCAAGCATCAGAGACAGAAAGTCCTTAAACTTCCTACCAAAGGCTCCCCTTCCATTCTGTCTCACTGCATATCTTTGAATTCCTTCCCCAAAAGATATGACTTGTGCCTCTATGACCATTCAAAATTTCGAAAAGTGATCGGATGTAAAATAAATAAGGGTAACTCACAGGAAATCCAAGGACTCGTGTTTTATATAGATATATTTTTAATTTATTTTTAATTGAAGGATAACTAACAATATTGTATTGGTTTCTGCCATACACCAACATGAATTAGCCACAGGTATATATATATATATATATATATATATATATATATATATATCCCCTCCCTCTTGAACCTCCCTCCCACCTCCCACCCCATCCNTCAAAAAGTGATCGGATGTAAAATAAATAAGGCTAACTCACAGGAAATCCAAGGACTAGTGTTTTATATAGATATATTTTTAATTTATTTTTAATTGAAGGATAATTAACAATATTGTGTTGGTTTCTGCCATACACCAACATGAATTAGCCACAGGTATATATATATATATATATGTCCCCTCCCTCTTGAACCTCCCTCCCACCTCCCACCCCATCCCACCACTCTAGGTTGTCACAGATGAGAATGGAATATCCTTAGTAGTGGCTGACTTTAGGGAAATGAGACAGAAGATGGAATGGACGAGAAGTTAGATGGCAAAGGATAGAAAAGGACAGTCCTTTTCAAATTCCATTTCAAAAACAACATCACTCTTTTAAAAGTAGATTAGTCCGTAGCACAGCATATTAGAAAAGCACATAACAGGCAGTTAGAGGTCTAGCGTTTAAAGCTCATTCCAGTAGCTATGACTGTCTGTCAAAAAGATGCTATATCTTTCATAGTCTCTTGGTTTTTCATCTGCAGAATGAGAATCGCAATGTTTATTTCAAAGGTAAACTGGGAAAATTAAACTAAAAGTGCAAAGTGCCTGACACAGTGCTGAGACAGTGAAAGCATTCAACGATGTTTAATTAAATCTAACATGTAAGTCTGATGTGCTGTGCAAGGAGACGGAGGAAGTGAGAAACTGCTGCTTAAAAAAAAAAAAATCCCTTATGAAAGTTAAATTGTAGTAGGGGGTATAGAATAAATAAGGGAATCATAAAGGATCTGAGATAGTGAAAATTGCCAATGAAAAAAATAATGCAAGGAAAAGGGTACAGAAAACCTGGAGGAGATATCAGAATAGTTGTAATTTTAAAGAAAAAAATCTGTATAACACATTTGAGTAAAAAGCTGAAGTCAGCAAGAAGGTGAGCCTTACAGGTATCTGGGGGAGGAACATTCCAGGCAGATAGAACCCCAAGTACAAAGGCCATGAAGCAGAGATTTGTCTGGTGTGTTCAGGGAAGAGTGAGGAGTCAAGGTGGCTGGATGTGAGTGAGGGAGCAGAAGATTATTGGAGGCCCTTGTGGGGAGCAGGGGGCATCTACATTCTGCAGGGCCTTGAAAGGACTTTGGCTTTGACCCCTTGGTGAGACAGAAAGCCATTGCAGAGTGCTGAGTTACATGTTTAAAGAATCCCTTTGCCGGACTCAGATGATAAAGAATCCACCTGCCAGTGCAGGAGACCGGGGTATGATCCCTGGGTCAGAAAGATCCCCTGGAGAAAAGAATGGCAACCACCTCCAGTATTCTTGCTTGGAGAATTTCATGGACAGAGGAGCCTGGTGGGCTACAGTCCATAGGGTCACAGAGTCAGCTATGACTGAGAGATTAACACTTTTTTATTTTTTGCCTGCTGTTTGGAGAATAGATGGCAAGGATGCGGGGGGGTGCAGAAGCCTACCATTCTCAGGGTGAGCCAGGGGTGGTTCACACAAGAGCAACAGCAAGGGAAGGGGTAAGAAGGTACGGGCTTCTAAAGATCATTTTAAAGCCATGGTCTACATGATCTGTTGATGGATCTAAGATGGACTATAGAAGAAGAGGAAGCATGAATGAACTTTATGGGTTTTGGCCAGAGAACTTAGAAAAATGGAGCTGCCGTGAAACAGGATGAGGGATGGGGGTGGCTTAAGAAGTAGGAACTTCATTTTGGATTGTTAATTTTGGAAAAGCTTACAGACATCCAAGGGATGATGTCAGCAGGCAGTTGAGTATACATGTCTAGAGCTCAGGGGTGTGGACAGACTGAGAAAGAAAAACTGGAATGCATATAAATGGCATTTAAAGCCATGAGATTAGAGGAGTTAATCAAAAAAGTAAGCACAGATGACACAGAGAAACAGAGCAAGTGGGAGAGAGACATAATGAGCTAGACAAAAAGAGAAATATCTCCAGGAACCAAGCCGTGAGACACACGATGCCTATAGTTTGGGAGATGGAGAAATATAATTAAAGGAAAATACAGCAAGAGCCTGGGGTAAAACCAGAAAAGAAGGGTACTGTAATCAGAAGCCAAGTAAGAAAAGTTTCCCAGAAAGAAGGAGTAACAGCTAGGAGATCATTGGTGATTTTGACAAGAAAAGTTTTGGTGAGGCTTAGGGCAAAAGCCTTCCTGGAGTAGGTTCAAAAGAAAATTTCAGGAACAAAATCAAAACATTAGGTACAGGCAACCTTTTAGGGATGTAGCTGGAGGTACAAGTGAGTCTAAAGAGGGTTCTCTTATAGATGGGAGAAAAGACAATTTTCAATACAGAATTTCCAGTGTGTGGTAGTTACTCAGTCGTGCCTGACTCTTTGAGACCCCATGAACTGTAGCCCGCCAGGCCCCTCTGTCCATGGGACTCTCCAGGCAAGAATACTGGAATGGTTAGCCATTCCCTTCTCCAGGGGATCTTCCCAACACAGGGATTGAACTTGGGTCTCTTGCACTGGCAGGCAGATTCTTCAGTGTCTGAGCCACGAGGGAAGCCTTCAATTTTCGATAGTGAAGGAGAAATGGATGATGTGGAGAATGAGAGTAGAATTGCTAGCAACATCTTTAAGTAAGCAAGAGGGGACTGAATCTAGGGAATCAGTGGAAGAATGTTTTTTGTTTTTTTTTTTTTCTTTCAGTGGAAGAATTTAAACTGACCCAAGGAATGGATAGTTCATCTCAAAAGGTGCAGACAGAGGAAGACATAGAGGTCAGAGTTTGGAGAATTTCACTTCTGAATGCTTTAATTTCTTAGGAAAATTGAAAGCATGATCATCAGCTGAGGTAAGGAGGGGAAGAAGATCAAATAAGTATTGATCAGTAACCATTTAATNAAAGGTGCAGACAGAGGAAGACATAGAGGTCAGAGTTTGGAGAATTTCACTTCTGAATGCTTTAATTTCTTAGGAAAATTGAAAGCATGATCATCAGCTGAGGTAAGGAGGGGAAGAAGATCAAATAAGTATTGATCAGTAACCATTTAATTCAAGGCTTACTATGGGCAAAACTGTGAAGTGATGTTATCTTTAGAACGCTCAGGCTACCCTTTCTGTATTGTGATGATGTAGAAATGTGACTCCTACAACTCTTTCAGCGAGAAATTTGCATTTAACTGAAGGTTTAACTTGAGAACTCAAGTTATCTTAGATGAAATTCAGGAATCAACCAGAAATTAGAAGAGAGGGTTTTGTACCCTGAAGTGAAATAATACAGGTAAACTATTTTTTCTGCCTAGGATGAGATGAGGAGCTAACCCATACAAGTAATAGTTGTATAAAAACAGGGGGCTTCCCAGGTGACTCAGTGGTAAAGAATTCACCTGCCAGTGCAAGAGAGGCATATTTGATCCCTGGGTTGGCAAGATCCCCTGGAGGAGGAAATGGCAACCCATTCCAAAATTCTTGCC
Source organism: Neotragus moschatus (assembly GCA_006410615.1). NCBI lineage: Eukaryota > Metazoa > Chordata > Mammalia > Artiodactyla > Bovidae > Neotragus > Neotragus moschatus. The sequence continues at coordinate 477,729 of SJYA01001750.1, read as the reverse complement.
TGGAAAATCCCATGGACAGAGGATTCCGGCAGGCTACAGTCCATGTCTGAATCCAAAGAGTTAGACATGACTGAAGAAACTGAGCAGGCATGTATGCATGTATAAGAAATAAATTTTGGAAAAGGTTTGCATGTGGTAGGGGAAAAAAGTGTTCTGTACCTTACCAAAATAAGAATAACACAGTGTGAGTATAGAATATTTGTATCACTTGTGAAAAATAACTTTATATTTCTTTTTTTCAGATATGGATATTTATACAGATACGACCAAAAAAGGTGAAGCAAGCAAAGGNAGCACAGGCTCTAGGCGGGGTGCGGACTTCAGTCGTTGCAGGTCCTCGGCTCTAGAGCGCAGGCTCGATAATTGTGGAACGTAGGCTTAGTTGCTCCCGGGCATGTTGGATCTTCATGGACCAGGGATCGAACCCATGTCTCCTGAATTGGCAGGCAGATTCTTTGCCATTGAGCCACCAGGGAAATCCAATATATTGGGTTTCTTTTTACAAGACTAAACATACTCTTACTATACAATCCAGCAACCTTGCTCCTTGATATTTAGGAATTGAAAACATATACCAACACAAAAACTGGCACACTGATGTTTTAAGCAGGTGTATTCAAAATTACCAGAACTTGGAAGCAACCAAGATGTCCTTAAATAGGTGAATGAATAAAATAAACTGTTGTACATTCAGACACTGGAATGTTATTCAGGGCTAAAAAGAAATGAGCCATCAAGCTATGAAAAGACATGGAAGAAACTTAAAAGTATATTACTAAGTGAAAGAAGCCAATCTGAAAAGGCTACCTGTTGCATGATTTCAATTATATGATGTTTTAGAAAAGGCAAAGACTATGGGGACAATAAAAAGTTTCAGTGGTTTCAGGAATGGAGATAGTGGAGACAAAGCACAGAGAATTTTACAACCATGAAAATACTCTGTGTGAGACTGTAATGGTGGGTGTATGTCATTATAAATGTGTCCAAACCCGAAATGTAACACCAAGAGTGAGGCCTAAGGTAAACTAGGGACTTGGGTGACCATGATGTGCCAATGTAGGCACAAATGGACAGTTCTGATAAGTGATGCTGACAGTGAGGAGCCTATGATGCGGTGAGGTAGGGGCGTACAGAAAATCTCTGGACCTTACACTGCAAATCTTTAAATTGCCCTAAAGAAATAAAATCCGTTTTCAAAAAGTACACAGTTCAACATCATTTGTATTTACTACAATAAACACTAGAGGGAGCTTTCCCACATGTACTAGTTTACCTAAGCCAAAAAAAAAGGAAAAAAAATTTTGTTATTTATAATACTGAAAAATACTACTGTTTATGAAATACCACTTATTACCACTGCTCCCATTTTAGTCTTAGAATATTAACCACTGGCTAGTAAACTAACTGGAATTTTAACTGATTAGATAAATTAATAAGTTAATAAACTAAAAAAATTATAGTATGTCAATATCAAACCTTCAAAACATTTAATCTGTTAGATATTTTTAAACAGGACTAATAAACCTAATAAAAAAGATATGCCTTGGTTCTTTATCGTAACATATGAAAGTATAATCATCTAAACAAAATGCTAAAACTGGATACTTGATAAGTAGTTTTAACTTAAGAAACATCTGAACTCTTGAGAAGAGAGATTTTCTGAGCAATGCTGGGTTGTAAAACAGAACAAACTCTGGAAAAGAGGCCAGAGACAAGAGGTTAAACCCAGAGGGACCTGGACGGGACCAGCTCCAGCTGAGATTAGACGATAAAGCTGTAACGTTATCAAAAGCAAAAAGTGTCATGAGTTTCTCAGAAACCTATTTTTGTCCTGGGCTTCCTTATTACTTCAGATATTTATACCCCACAGCAGTGATGAACGAGCATCTTGCAAAGGAGAATAATCCAACATTCTTGAACTTGTGTGCAGAGGCATCGGTGACTTGTAGACCTTATCATTAACCCTTAAATGTGTGAATTCCTTCCTTACACAAAGAAGAAAAAGTCCCAGCTGCCTGCTATTCAAGGACGAAAAGGAAAACGTACATTTGCTACTCTCCAAAATTAGGCTGGAAGGAAAGGCAATCACAAGCATCCAGGAGACTTCCCTGGTGGCCCAGTGGTTAAGGTTCCATGTTCCCCATGCAGAGGGCCCAGGTTCCATCCCTGGTCAGAGAACTATGATCCTACATGCTGCAACTGAGTTCACAGACTGCAACTAAGCCTGTGCACAGTGAGGAAGACCCAGCACAGTCCAAAACAACCAGCAACCGGATGCTGGATCTCTGATCTGACTTGTCCTCTCTGTGGATGAAAGGAAAAGCATGTCTTCACATAGCGACTGTCTCTCCGCATAGTGACTGTACATCTTGGAATGCTCCCTCTACTCTCCAACCCTCTCAGTGGAGGTAAACTCCTGAAAACAGTGTGTCATAAGGCACTCTTTCTCTCAGAGAAATGAAAAATTAGTACAATAAAATCTTGCATCAAGACTTGCCTTTGGGATCGTCATTCCTTCTTTCTCTGTTAAGGACGTGGTGATTGTACCTAGAAAAGTTTCTTATCAGAAAAAAAAATTTTTTCAGAGCTGATATAAGCTGTTTAAAGATATGCTTCTTTGCTCAGGAAATACTGAAGATCTCCCCCTTGTCCCTCTTTGTGTGATCTGGCTAAATGATACCAAAGGAAACCATATAATGNTGGTGATTGTACCTAGAAAAGTTTCTTATCAGAAAAAAAAATTTTTTCAGAGCTGATATAAGCTGTTTAAAGATATGCTTCTTTGCTCAGGAAATACTGAAGATCTCCCCCTTGTCCCTCTTTGTGTGATCTGGCTAAATGATACCAAAGGAAACCATATAATGATTGCTGTTGTTCGGTCGCCTTAAGTCATGTCCGACTTTTTGTGACCCCATGGACTGCAGCAAACCAGGCTTCCCTGTCCTTTACTGTCTCCCCAAGTTTACGCAAATTCATGTAATGATTAAGGGGATGCAAACCACTCCAGGTTCCTATCATCTTTGATTGCAGAAAACAATGAAAAGCTTGAGTCTCTCAGACCTAGAGAAGGAACACTCTCTGACTATGCACCTTACAGGCATCTGACTTAAAATCAGATTAATAAATATAGTACTCCCCAAGCAATAAACCTTTACCTTTGAGGTCTCTGAAGTGTCACCAGATTGCTTGAAACCACCTGGATGAGTGTACTGTGACATGAGTAGCCTTTACCCAGCAGAAGCACAATCCTATCCACCCCTGGACATGACCTGTGGACAGACATCTCCTCTCCCCTTCAGAACTCAATCACATGACCCTGTTACCTTTCAATTAATTGATCTTTCCTAAATTTGTTAAGATTTCAAGTAAATATTGTTAACTCAAAGCCTCTACCCCCAAAATTATTTTTACTTACCAAATTTCATGCATGTAAAACATTTAACTGGTAAATTTTAATTCTTTGAAGGAAACCCTCATTTGAGAATTCTAAATAGAAGGCTTGGCACTGAAATATTCTTCATGTTGTAATAGTCTTAATTTTTTAATACCCCAAATGCATTTTCATATCCATTTCAAAAAGATTAATAGTTACAGCAATGTTTCATAGCTGACATTATAATCAACTTGACTGCAGATAAAAGAGATTAAGGAAATTTGTTTGGTGGCAACTAATAATTAGCTTGTATACTGTGATAATTGGCCAGAATTATTTTTCATTAAAATTTTCCATGGGATCTACTTGTATTATATCTTGCAAAAATTCACAACTTCAAAGTCAGAAAGCAAACTCAAAGCAAACTAACAGTCCTTATACTAGCAGTCCTCATTTTTCATACATGTGATGGCTTTCAAGAAAGAATAAGATGATTCTTATCATTTATCAGCTGAAATAGGCACTGTTTTATCTAAATAGCACTGTTTTATCAATTTAGAACAAATGGTTCTAATGGATGCTGTCAATGTTTGCACCCTTCCCAAGCCCAATCTCCCCACCCCCCCCACAAAGCAGACCATAGTGGAGAGCATGTCATCTCAGTGGATCCAGTGACAGATATAGGGTTGGGCACGTGACCCAAGCCAGGTCAATCTGAGTAACTCCCTAGTATTTTTCAAACAGGAGGTGAGATATTCATACAACTGTTTTCCATGTGAGTTCTCGAGCTGTTGAGGAAGTTAGTCTGGTAAAACAGGTGGCTTAGAGAAAGAGTCCTGGGGTCTCAGGCTGTAGACGTCCTTGGAGATGGGACTAAAGTGTTGTTGCACGCATGCTAAGTCGCTTTGGTCATGTCCGACTCTGCAACCCTATGGACAGTAGCCTGCCAGGCTCCTCTGTCCAGGGGAATCTCCAGGCAGGAATACTGGAGTGGGTTGCCATGCCCTCCTCCAGGAGATCTTCCTGACCCAGGGGTTGAATCCATGTCTCTTACATGTCCTGCGTTGGTGGATTCTTTACCACTTAGCACCAGCTGGGAAAGTGAAAAGCAAAAGTCACTCAGTTGTGTCTGACTCTTTGCGACCCCATGGACTGTATAGTCCATGGAATTCTCCANATGGGTTGCCATGCCCTCCTCCAGGAGATCTTCCTGACCCAGGGGTTGAATCCATGTCTCTTACATGTCCTGCGTTGGTGGATTCTTTACCACTTAGCACCAGCTAGGAAAGTGAAAAGCAAAAGTCACTCAGTTGTGTCTGACTCTTTGCGACCCCATGGACTGTATAGTCCATGGAATTCTCCAGGCCAGAATACTGGAGTGGGTAGCCTGTCTGACTCTTTGTGACCCCATGGACTGTATAGTCCATGGAATTCTCCAGGCCAGAATACTGGAGTGGGTAGCCTTTCCCTTCTCCAGGGGCTCTTCCCAATCCAGGGATCAAACCCAGGTCTCCCACATTGCAGGTGGATTCTTTACCAGCTGAGCCACAAGGGAAGCCCAAATGTGCTCTTGTTCTCCTCCAATTCTGGGGTCATTCAGGATCTTTTCATAGGGTGGAGGGCTTTCACTCTTGCCTCTAGGAGTCCTGACTAGTATATAAGTCTATGAGAATGTATATTAACATAGATGTTAAAAAGCTGTTAATATTATATATAACCTGTTGAACCCAGTTGGGATGGGGTTCATCTGCTATGACTGAAACACAAAACAACAGTTGATTACACAAAACAGAAGTTTTTTTCTCTCTCATAAAAAAAGTCAGTTGACAGTACAAGGCTGTTTTGTTTTGACATTGTGTCATTAAATATCAAAGACTCACGTTCCTTCTCTCTTCTTGTTATGCCTTGGGGACTCAACCCCATTGTCCAAAACAGTGGCAACTGTATTGCAAGCAGCAGAAGTAAGGAGTAAATAACAGAAAAAGAGAACAAGAGTGTGTACACACACACACACACACACACACACACAAATATAATGGACACTCTTAAGGTTTCTTAAGGAAGTTGCCCCCTCAAAACAATCTACTTACACTCCACTGGCCAAAACTCGAGAAAGTTGTAGCAGTATGGAAAGCTAAGAAATGTAGTCCTGCTTCTGGATGGCCACATACCTAGTTTAAAATTCTATTTATTAAAAAAGAAGAGAGAATAGAAATCAGGAACAATCTGCATTCTTGTCATAATCGTCAATGATTCATCAAGAAAAAAGGCATCAGTCAGAGCTGATCAAAAAAGAAAAGCGGAGGTTAGCTAGGTCAGAGTGTTTAAATCATGGAACAGTTCTAAAAAGAAGGATCTTATGTCAAAACTGAAGAAATGCATACTTAAGAGTGGACGAGGTGTTTCAAAAACATTCCCATAGGGAAAAGGCAGAAAATCTTCTGACCAACCCTTCAAGACAATCATGAGATTACAGCTTTTCACTCAAAGATGACAGAGTACTTCTGATGTCCATGACAGTAAATCCCATTCAAAGCCAATACTGAAATTTATCAATATTTTTTCCAAATAGAACCATGTTGGCTGGTGGTTTCAAAGTCAACTTTTACAGTTCTTAAGAGGTAGCAATGGGGCACCAATGCACAAAATAACCATATAAATCTTATTTCAACCTGAACCTACCCCTTTCAGATTATTCTGGTACAGTCACATAGCACATTTCAAGCACATAGTATAGAAATGTAATAGAACTAATTAATAATTTTTATACTGATTATGTGCTGAAAGTACAATATTTTATATATACTAAAGTATCCTATAAAAACTAACTTCACTTATTTCTTTTTACTTCTTTTTAAAAATCCCTTGACTCAGCAAAATTTTATTAAACAAATGTTATGAGCAAGGAGGTACTGATATATTAACATATTATATTAGTTCCAGGTATATAACATAATAAATAACCTCAGATACGCAGATGACACCACCCTTATGGCAGAAAGTGAAGAATTATAGAGCCTCTTGATGAAAATGAAAGAGGAGAGTAAAAAAGTTGGCTTAAAGCTCAACATTCAGAAAACGAAGATCATGGCATCCAGTCCCATCACTTCATGGCAAACAGATGGGGAAACAATGGAAACAGTGGCTGACTTTATTTTGGGGCACTCCAAAATCACTGCAGATGGTGACTGCAGCCATGAAATTTAGATGCTTGCTCCTTAGAAGGAATGTTATGACCAAACTAGACAGCATATTAAAAAGCAGAGACATTACCTTGTCAACAAAGGTCCATCTAGTCAAGGTATGGTTTTTCCAGTAGTCATGTATGAATGTGAGAGTAGGACTATAAAGAAAGCTGAGCACCAAAGAATTGATGCTTTTGAACTGTGGTGTTGGAGAAGACTCTTGAGAGTCCCTTGGACTGCAAGAAGATTCAACCAGTCCATCCTAAAGGAGATCAGTCCTGGGAGTTCATTGGAAGGACTGGTCCTGAAGTTGAAACTCCAATGCTTTGGCCACCTGATGCAAAGAGCTGACTCATTTGAAAAGACCCTGATTCTGGGAAAGATTGAAAGCAGGAGGAGAAGGGGACAACAGAGGATGAGATGGTTAGATGGTATCACCGACTCAATGGGCATGAGTTTGGGTAAACTCAGGGAGCTGGTGATGGACAGGGAGGCCTGGTGTGCTGCGGTTCATGGGGTCGCAAAGAGTCGTACAAGACTGAGTGATTGAACTGAACTAATAAAACATAATGATTTGATATTTGCGTATATTGTGAAATGATCCCAACAAGTCTAGTTAATACCCATCACCATAAATTACAAAATGTCTTTCTCTAGTGGTGAAAACTTTTCAGATCTACTCTTTAAGCAACTTTCAATAATACAGTATTACTAACTACAATGTCCATGCCATACATCACATCCACACAACATTTATCTTATAGCTGCAAGTTTGTACTTTTTAAACTCCTTTTTACTTCTTGTAAAGTGGTTACTAGAACTTTTAAAATGACATATGGGGCTTACATTTTATTTCAATTGAACAGCACTGCCTTAGAATTCTGTCCTCTGTATACCATTCAAGTTAAATTTTACAAACTCTATCAAAAGCCTATCCTGAATTCTTCAAATAGATATTATCTCCCTCCCACTCATGGCATACAGTAGGCACTCAATAAATACCTACTGAGTAAACTGCATGAACACTTTGTTTTTAGCCTCATGGTTCTTAACATTAAGACTCGTATGTGATCTGTCTTTTTCCATGTGTCTCCTACAAGATTCTGAAATTCCTTGCTTAAAACTCTCTCTTGTCTCATAATCTATTTCCTGGACACACCGTCTGTCCACTTCCCTGAACTGTTCTTTCTCGTCTCCTGCTGTCCAGCTCCTAAGTCACGTCTAAACTTATCTCCAGTGAGTTATATTCCTTCCTGGACACCCCTGAAGCACTGCTTCAAATCAACTTAGAAGGAAGCCTCCAGTTTCTTGAAAATTCTACTTCAGTTTGTCAACGTGAAAAGATGAAGGGGGGAAAAAAACAGTAAAAAGACATACGATTGTGAAAGATAAGAATATGAGCCCACGTTTATGAAAATTCAATTATAGTAAAAAATATTTTCTTATACTGATAACAGTTGAATGGTTTACTTGTGATTCATCTCTGAGTCTGTGGACTGATTGAGGGAAAAAAAATATTTTAAGAGAGGCATTTCTTCAACATTTCTGAAACAAAATTAATCTCTAAATTATATATTTTAAAAAAAAACCCTCAAGCAATGGTATGATTAAAAGAACCTAAGGAAAAATCTTTCAGAAACCTCCTCGCCCTTCTGAAATACTCCTAAAGATTTTGATGACCTATACGTATTGGATAAACACAAATGCTGTCTTTTAGCCCAGTGAACAGAATGTGAAGGACACAGCAGCATCACAAATAAATCTTCCCTGCACATTGCCTCTAGGGCATAACTGCATATCAGCAAAGATAAGATGTCCTCAGAGAATTGGAACAAGTGAGACCAAGAGCAGAGCTATGCTGCTCTTCAGCCTGGGAGGCCCTTTGCCCACATTCCCCTCTGACTAACACATTTGCCCTGGAGAAAAATTCCCTTCAGAGCCCTTTCCAACGGGTGCCTGGCCCTAGAGCCCAGTAGCCATAACACAGCCCTTCAAATTGCCCACAGCATCCACTGCATCCCCCCGAAAGACACTTAACGTATCGTTTTTAGTTACCAATGGCTTCTGCCCAGATGTGTCTCATGCCTTTTTCTCTGTCTCTAGCACAAACCCTAGCACATACGGGTCACATTCAATGTATATTTGCAAAAGTGAGTGTACAAATGAATGAAGAAACAAAGAAAAAATGGTGGTTGTGCCCACCTTCCTAGATCAGAATACTAAATAAGTTCTCGCTCAAAACCAGAGTGTCTTCACTTGGGGAAACAGTACTAATCAAATTATGAATGCCACCTACTCTAAAAGCAGGTGCCCACTCTAAAAGGAAAAGCTGATAAGAGGCTTTGCATAGCCATCACTAAAGTAAATACAGGAACAACTTGCAAATGAATATTGGGAGAAGTCAGCTCTTTGTAAGCACTATTTGCTTCCTACTTATTTTGTGCACTTTCTAGAAAACAGTAGCTTTTATCAAGCACTTGTTATGTGCCAGGCACTGTTTAAATGCTTTACATATTTTATCCCTTTAATCCTCACAACCATCTTGGAGGTAATTCTATTATTATCCTCATTTTACTGATAAGAAACTGTCCTAGATTCTGTAGATTTACATAACTCACACTCTAAATCACGCTAACTGGATCAAGACAGTGAAGATAACAATTTCCAACCTTGAGAGAAGGATAAGATCAAAGGCGTTTTCATGATAACAGTAAGTTGATATCAAACACTGGGTTTCTTATGATTAACTGTGTACACTACAAAGTCGCTGCAACCTGCTATGATCTTAAACAATCTGCATTGTTTTTATAAACATCATCAGTCGAATTCCCTCTTACAAGGATTATCCACAAATACTAGACAGAAAACAAAAAGGTTAGTAAAATTGCTGATGTACAATCACATTACCAAATATCTAATATCAGTATCTATTAGGTCAAGCTACCAACAATACCACCTTAATTAAACATGTAGATTCAAATGACTACATTAAAGTTTAGGGCAATAAATTTGGACCACAAACCGCAACTACTCTTTAGCATGTCTAAAAAGAATGCAGTATAAGAACAGTTTTTGCAAACACACTATACATGCTTTATATGGTTTTCCTATTGGGCTTTCCTGGTGGCTCAGATGGTAAAGAATCTTTCTGCCATGTAGAAGACCCAGAGTTGATCCCTGGGTCAGGAATATGGTTTTATAAAAACATCTGCTGTAAAATAATAAAATGTGGGTTTATATAGCTTTGTTGTTTTTTGAATGATATATGCTCACTGTAAAATAATAAAATAATAAAGATAAGTACAAATAAGAAAAAACTCATCCAAAAATGAATGAAATTTTAGTGAACCTCCTCCAGGTCTCTTTTATGCACATATAATTAAGGAATAATATTTTGAATAAATAGGATGGTTCTAAGCATCAGTTTTGTGACCTCCTTTGTGCTTGAAAACATACCCTAAGCATTTTCCATGTCAACAATTATAGATCTTTATCATCCTTTTTAAAGTGCTCTCTAGAATGGCAATTCTCATTCTTTAAAATGAGAGACTTCAAAGAACTTTTGTGCTTGTGGTTACGTTAATATTTGTCATTTTAGAAATTACAGTTGAGAAAATTTTAAATATTTTTAATTCATTTAAAATACATTTTAAATTACATTTAAATTAGATACATTTAAATAAAGTACATTTAAAATAAAATCAAATCATTTGCACATGAACTTAAATGATATAATTTCACTAAAAATAATGAATAATCCCACTCCTTGCCTTGTAGCTCCTTCCTCCACCTACAAAGCCAACAACAGGGATCCAGTCCCCCTTATATCGCATTTTTGTAAGCCGTTCTTCTGCCTTCCTCATCTGCTTTTAGGGACACATGTGATTACACTGGGCCCAACTGTATAATTGAGGATAAGCTCCCCATCTCAAGATCCTTCACCTTAACCACATCTGCAAAATCAGCTTTTCAACCTAAGGTGATCTATTCAGAGGCCCCGAAGAATAAGGCACCAAAATATTTGGGTTCATTATTCTGCCCACCATACAACGCATACAAATGCACAAATGCTTTTCCTCTGGACAACCACGGTATTTGTGTATGCAGTTCCCACAGTGTCACATATATTAAAAAGATGTGTTCTCAATAGATAAAATTCCGTAAATTGAGTAATTTCTACTGCTCCATCAAGGATATTCTCAAATGAACCTGGTCTTTTTTTTAACTGTGAATTCTTGGTGGTGACAAATATAATGACTACTAGTAAAGTCTGGTGCCACTACGCTGATTCATGCTAAGTCATCAGTAGTTTTATCTACCACTGCTTTCAGACAAGCGGTACAATTGTAACATAGTGAAAAGGACACATTACATTTTAATGTTATGATGAAAGTAGTTTTGCTCACCCCCTGAAAGCATCTCAGGGAACCCAGGGATCCACAACCACATTTGAGAATCATGGTTAATATTCTACCATGCCCACAGCAATAAAGTATAAAAACATTAAACCTAAGTTATCTCCACTGAATTCAATTATCTGTTAAACTTAAAGACATATAGGTTATAATCAAATTTTAATGCCTTTCAAAATTGTTCAGTCTCCAATACCAGCTCTCTGATTTATGGCTCTGTATTCTTATACAAATGTATTATTAACTTCTCTAGAACTTTAATCTTTTTTTCATGTATAAAGTTGCTTAATGAGACCTGCTTCAAATGATTATTGTAAGGATTAAATGAGAGAATATATATGGTTGGCACATAAGTGCTCACTAAATGGTAGCCATTGTTTCTCATCATCCATCCTGAGTTCAAATATTTTGGTTTTTTAATGGACAGACTCCAATATTACAGATTCTTTTTCTCCATACTTAAAACAGGAAAGTGATATGCCTACTTGAATCCTGTCTTTCTGACAGCTGAAACCATAAGATGTATTTCCAGGGTTGTAGACATTCCTTAAGGAAGTCAAGGCTTGGAATGAAAGTTTAAGGATGCTGCACGTAAACCTCAAAGAGATTTACAAAGAGATCAGAGAATTACAGCAGATCTTACAGCATTAATATATGAGTCAGCAGTTATCAAAAGACAAAGCCTCATCTTTCTCTATAACTTGTTTTTGTCAGAATCATTGTATATGTGTATGTTAGAGTGTGTGTGTGTGTGTGTGTGTGTGTGTGTGTGTAGCTAGATGGATAGATAGACAAAATACATATTATTTTTGTATATATATATCCAAAAAAAGCTTTCACCAGTTCCTCTTTCCACTTCTAATCACCTATCTGCATGTTTGTGCCTTTATATTCTGCCTTGCCATCCATACTATGAATGAACACATTGCTGGTGAAGGCAGAAACACACACATATATACACACCTTGGACATCAGAGGCCATCACCTCTTGCTTACTCCTGAAACCTGTGCCTTCTGAGTTTTTGACCCTCATCCTACTAAGTTGGCCTCTGGAATGCTACACTTAAGCACCCGTTAACTACAGCAATTAAGGTGTTCAATACTTATATAATAAAAAGTATATAAGGCTTATTGGGTGCCAGGCCCTGTTTCAAACATTTTGACAAATATCAACTGATGGACAGGCTTAGCTTATCAGATCCACCAGATAATATAATGCCCACTACCACCCATTTGGTTGCTATGAACAGGCCAAGTCTACAAAATGTAGACATTCCAATACCTTAGAATTGCTTTTCAATTAATTCTAAGTTGACTTGTAAAATTACCTTATAAGGACAATACATTATAATTAACTTTCCGAAGCAAACATAAGTTTACTATCATCTCAGACCAACTTATTTTGAGCTCAAATTCATACCACCATATTATTTTCTTACTTACTAACCTAGCTTTAGCAGAATCATCATCTAGATTACACAGATTTTAGATCTTGCCATGGTCTTTATCAACTCTGAAAAATAAACATCGTCAAACACAGAAGGTCATCAAAACCAGTGACATTTATGAAAAGAACAATGGTATTTTCGGCTGTTTATGAAATCAGTTTGCTAGATGTTTCAAGTGTAATCGTTCAGAAAATCAAAAAAGAAAAAATGAGTGGTCAGCAAGAATCACCTATCTGTCAAATACTTGCTAGAGTATTACTAAATAACACAAATAATTATGTTTCATATTTCAAATACAATAGAAGCCAGATTTGCTAGCCAATCTTTTTAAGAAAATTAAAGAGTGTAGCTAGCTGTTTTGTCTAGTTCCTATTTTATTTCTCAGTATAAGTCAAATCAAATATGTTTTTGCCAGTGACTCTGAACCCTGGAAGCAACACTACTGTGCTTTTACTACACAAACATAATGTAGACTTTGAATTGAAGAGAAACAACAATAGAAATAGGACTATATCTAATTAATTTCATTCAACAAACAGTACCAGGCAGTTGCTATGTGCAAAATTCTTGTTAGATTTGGCAAAGTGTACAGTGGGTGGAAATATCACCATATTTAAAAAGATTGCATCCAGTTATAAACAAATGTTACCTCAATTTCAAAGAATAAGTTTTAAAAGATGATTATCTCAGGAGGAAAAAAATGATTGTGTTATTAGATTCAGTATCAAGCTTGCCAAGTACACAAAAAACTATTTACAGAGGAGAGGCACTAAACATGGAGATTTTGCACACAGAAGTGTGTGAATTAAAAATTGAATTTATCAAATTTTAATGTATTTTCTGAAAAAATATTGTCATTCCTTTAAGTATTAAAGTAGTCCTGTGAGGGAAGTTAAAGGACAAAGTATAAATTTTCTAAAATCCAAAGAGAGCTTCCTTGGTGGCTTAGTGGTAAAGAATCTGCTTGCCAACGCAGGAGACACCGGTTCAATCCCTGACCCAGGAAGATCCCACATGCAATGAAGCAACTAAGCCTGTGCGCCACAACTACTGAGCCTGTGTTCTGCAACAAGAGAAGCCACCTCAATGAGAAGCCGGCGCAGCGCAACTAGCCCTCACTCGCCACAAAGACAGAAATGCCTGTGCAGCAACGAAGACCTTCACAGTCAAAAATAAATAAATAAATAAAAATTTTTAAATAAATGAATACAATCCAAAGAGATGGGAACCCAAGAGGTACAGGTACCAGTTTGTGTCAACCAGGCGGGGGGTAAGGTTAGGCCAGAAAGGGATTCATCTACTGCTGTTTCTCCCCAGTGACTGCTTCCCATCTCTGCAGAATATTTAACCAGGAATGATGTGTAAAATGCTAACTCTTCACTATAAAGCACTTCCCAGGTAGATCAGCCAGTAAAGAATCTGCCTGCAATGCAAGAGTCCCCGGTTGGATTCCAGGGTCAGGCAGTTCCCCTGGAGAAGGGATAGACTACCCACTCCAGTGTTCTTGGGATTCCCTGGTGGCTCAGATCATAAAGAAACTGCATGAAATGCCAGAGATCTGGGTTTGATCACTAATTTGGGAAGATCCCCTGGAGAAGAGCATGGCAACCCACTCCATTACTCTTGCCTGGAGAATCCCCAAGGACAGAGGAGCCCAGCAGGCTACAGTCCATGGGGTCACAAAGAGCTGGACACAACTGAGCAACTAAGCACAGCACACATAAGACCTCTTTCACACTTGTGAGTAGTGAAGTTCAGAAGTCATAATAGGAAATGCATTCCTCCAACATTATAATAAAAATAGCTTTATCCTATCAAGTGTTAGCTGGTCAGTCCTGTCCAACTCTGTGACCCCATGGACTGTAACCCACCAGGCTCTTTTGTTCACAGGATTCTCCAGGCAAGAATACTGAAGTGGGTGACCATTCCCTTCTCTAGGAGGTCTTCCTGACTCAGGGACCAAACCTGGGTCTACTGCATTGCAGGCAGATTCTTTACCATCTGAGCCACCAGGGAAGCCCCTTATCCTATTAAAGGCTATGTATATAAAGAGTCTTTGTATTATATGATGAGTTACTAGAAATAGCAAACCTACAAACAGTTAAAGCAGCTCACAATTCACTAAAGAAAAAAAACTAAATAACATCTTGGTATATATCCTGGATCACTCCAGATCCAATTAATTTTTGTGTTACTTCCATTTTCATTGGTTGGCCTCTTTAAGTTTCCTCATTTGTGTACAGGATCAGATTGTTTTTGCAACGCACTGGCTCTGCACTTTCCGACGGGGCACCTTGTTTGTCTCATGACCTGCTATTAATGTAGTTTCTGCTTTCAGGCAATGTTTTCCACAGGGTTATTTCCCATGCTGATAACCTAGGTAAAGGGTAAATGCTTAATCCAGTCTCCTTCATTATAAATCACAAGCTTCAAATCTCACACCTCCACAGGTGCAGAAAAAAATTCAGTACAGACTCACAGACAGTTCCAGTCACTATACTAAAACAATAAAATGCATTTTTCTTGCAGACATGAATGCTATTAATGGAGTTTATATCTCAACCTTTTACTATCTGAACAGCTGTTTTCAAAGGAGGGATAATAGAATTGACCCAAGAACAGCACCACTACCTCCGCTCAGAAACCTTTTCAGATCTTGTTAACTGTGTTTTAAAAAGATAAAGTTCAAGTTCATCTACAGAGACAAACTGTTTTGAAATAAGCTCTGAACAATGTGCCTTTATCTCACCAGGGAAAAAAGTAAAGAGATTCTTAAATAAAGACTGAAAAAGGATACTTCAAACCTTTTGGCATTTTTCCCCCCTAAAGGAGGCTTATCTATTTGCTTCACAAGAATGATTTCCATACAGGAAAAATTTTTACAAGTTTGTCATCTAACAGAATTAATTATCAATAAATAAACACAACAATGAATGTCTGAATGCAATTCCTACAATTCAAAAATATGAATACCAAAAAGAAAAATTAAACAATGATGAAATAGACAAACAATTATAACAGATTTTGNTCCATACAGGAAAAATTTTTACAAGTTTGTCATCTAACAGAATTAATTATCAATAAATAAACACAACAATGAATGTCTGAATGCAATTCCTACAATTCAAAAATATGAATACCAAAAAGAAAAATTAAACAATGATGAAATAGACAAACAATTATAACAGATTTTGAGGGGGAAAACACAAAACCAAGTAGCACACCCTTTACATTTATTAAGAGCATAACTGCAAGGCATTTAGAGCATAGAGTGTTCTGAGTACTTAGGTACTTCTTTATCTACAGTGTTGAAAAAATATTCTTGTCAAAGAATAGACACATTCTCAGATGAGAAAAGAGTTGGGTTTTCAGCAAGTGTGAATCTGGAAAGATCCCAGCTTTGGAGGACATCGGATCTCATTGTCTTCCCGGTCCTTCAACCCTCCCCCAAAGCCCCTCAATCATATGTCTTGATCCCCATCCACCCAAAAAAGATTTAGAAGGTTCACCCATACACATGTTTTGGAGAAGCTATTTTAAAATATGCTTGAACAAAACAACACAGTAAAATCAGAAACAGGAAGTCACGGGATGAAGGAAACAGTGACTCCAACCCCAAGGGCTGTGCCACAGGCACGGGCGCCATCAGTCCCACTGCTCAGGAGAGCAGAGGGCTATACTGGGTGAGAAGTACCTAGGAAAGGAAGGGCTTTCAGGCTGGCTAGTAGGCTTGAAACGTTAGAAGAATTTAAGGACATAACTACAGCACAGAGGGCAAGAAAAAGTTGGTAGAGATTCCAGAAAAACAAAAAGCAAACGAAAAAAAGCTGTAAAACAAAAGACATATAATCATGGCACACTGACGCTTTGGTGAATGTTTACAGAGTTACAACAGCATGACCTATTACTAACGATCAAATCTTGGAATCAATCTAAAAACAAAGCATGAAATTAACTATGTGCACATCATGCTGTAATGATATCAATTTTATCAACATAAAAAAAGTACAGACACCAGAAACTAGAAAGTGGAAGTAGAAGAGAAAAGATTTTTAAAAGGCAAAGGTTGTAGGATTGACATGGAAATTTTAAGACATACCATTAAAGAAACACTAACTTGAAAAGATACACATACCCCAGTGCACATAGAACATTATTNCATAAAAAAAGTACAGACACCAGAAACTAGAAAGTGGAAGTAGAAGAGAAAAGATTTTTAAAAGGCAAAGGTTGTAGGATTGACATGGAAATTTTAAGACATACCATTAAAGAAACACTAACTTGAAAAGATACACATACCCCAGTGCACATAGAACATTATTTACAAATGCCAAGATATGGAAGCAACCTGAGTCCATCAACAGATGAATGGATAAAGAAGTGCTTTGCTTCCCTAGTGGCTCAGAGGTTAAAGCGTCTGCCCGGAATGTGGGAGACCTAGGTTTGATTCCTGGGTCGGGAAGATCCCCTGGAGAAGGAAATGGCAACCCACTCCAGTACTCTTGCCTNAATATATCCCTGTAGCTTATTTTTTTATACCTAGTAGTTTGTGCCTCTTTACCCCTATGCCTATCTTGCCTCTTCCCCTTTCTCTCTTCCAACCGGTAACCACTAGTTTGTTCTCTGTGAGTCTGATTTGGTTTTGTTGTATTCATTCATTTGCTTTATGTTTTAGATTCCACATCTAAGTGATAACAAACAGTATTTATCTTTCCCTGCATGACCTACTTCACTAAACATAATACCCTCTAGGTCCATCCATGTTGCTGCAAATGGAAGAACTTCATTCTCTTTTACAACTGAGTCATATTCCACTATGTATATCACCATATTTTCTTTATCCATTCATCTGTTGATAGACATTCAGGTTGTTTCCATATCTTAGCTACTGTAAACAAATGCTGCTATGAACATTGGGGTGTATGTATCTTTTTGAAGTAATGTTTTCATTTTCTTCACACATACCCAGTCACAGAATTGCTAGATCATATAGTTGCTCTATTTTTAATTTTTTGAGAAACATCCATAATGTTTTCCAGAGTGATGGCACCAATTTACAGTCTCACCAACAGAATACTAAGGTTCCCTTTCCCCACAAGCTTGCCAATATTTGTTATTTGTGGTCTTTTGGATGATAGACATTCTGACAGGTGCAAGGCACTGTCTTATTGTGGTTTTGATTTGCATTTCTCTGATGATTAGTGATGTTGAGCATCTTTTCATGTGCCTGTTGGCCATCTGATGTCTTCTTTGAAAAAATGTCTATTAAGGTCTTCTGCCAATTTTCTAATCATGAGCAGATTATTCTTAGGAGAAGTGGTAAAATAAAGATAATTGAAAAATAAAGAAATATAGATTAAATCAAGAAGATGTTAGTTTCGGAAAAGATTATTTTAAAAAATTATTTTAAAACACAGTGCTGGAGAAGATCCAGTAAAATGAGCCCTTGATGGTACAAT
The DNA here is from genome assembly GCA_006410615.1 of Neotragus moschatus. Taxonomy (NCBI): domain Eukaryota; kingdom Metazoa; phylum Chordata; class Mammalia; order Artiodactyla; family Bovidae; genus Neotragus; species Neotragus moschatus. Next base: position 459,852 of record SJYA01001750.1, on the reverse strand, counting down.
TGTAAATAAGAATAGACTTTCATAAAACAATTGGGCAAAATATTTAATACCTTCATACAACTTTACTTTTTAACTTTTTAACTCCACTTTTAGGAATCTAGCCACCACCACCCAAATTAAATATAGAAATATTTCTGAAAATTATTAATTTGTCTTAAAAATAAATTATTTTTTCAAAAATCCTTTTAGAACAAGGTATAAACAAATGACACAGACATTCATTCATCAAAGCATTACTAATTATTAGAAACAATTTATATGATATATATATCCCACATGAAAGAAATAGTTGGTGAATTACAGTGTATTCATTCTGAGTAATAAAAACAATCATTAGTTTTTGAAAAGATGACACAGTAAGAAAAAGTAGAATACAAAACTGTATACATGGTATCATTACAACATAATTCTTGTTTTGTTTTATTCTAGAATAGTTTTAGATTTACAGAAAAAATGTCAAGGTAATATGAAGGCTTTCCATATAATTTAAAAACAATTTCTCCTGTGGTTAACATCTTCCTCTAGCATGGTGAACTTATCACTATTAATCAGCCCATAATGATACATTTTTATTAACCAAAGTCCATGCTTTATTCAAGGACTTCCCTGGTGGCTCAGATGGTGAAGAATCTGCCTGCAATGTGGGACACTGCGGTATAATCCCTGGGTTGGGAAGATTCCATGGAGAAGGGCATGGCAACCCACTTTAGTATTCTTGCCTGGAGAATCCCATGGACAGAGGAGTCTGGCGGGCTATAGTCCATGGGGTTGCAAAAAGTTGGACACAACTGAGCGACTAACACTACATTCTTTATTCAGATATCCTTAGCTTTTCCCAAATGTCATTTTCTGTTCCAGGATCTCACATCACATTTAGTAGTCATATTTTCTTAAGCACCCCTTGGTTGTGACAGTATCTCATATTTTCCTTGTTATTTATAGTTTTAAGACATACAAGGCATTTTGTAAAATATTCCTTAATTGGGACTTTCCTTATTTTTTTCTCATGGTTATGATGGGTTTTGAGGAGCAAGGTCACAGAAGGAAAGTACTGTTTCCAACAACATATTTAAGAGACAACATGGGAAAAAAGAAATATAAGAAAATGTTAACCAGAATGTTAACAATAATTAAGTAATGAGGGTCTATGAGTAACTTTTTTCTTCTATCATTGACCTAAATCACTTTTTTAAATGCTTCACTAAAGCCATTTTTATTATTATAAAATGAAACACCTAAAGAGAAATCATATAGTTAAAAATGGAACAATAGCAGAAATATGTCATCTGCTGTCCCTCCTCCCATGCTCAGAAATGGGTGGCTACACTTGTCTACCAGCTGCTGCTTCCCCTCTTGTCACCAGAAGCCGTGTAATTGATTTGACAGCCGTTGAATGACTTCTAGGTACTGGTGCCTCTATTCAGGCTAGAGACAGAGAAGGGCAAACTGTTTGGGTAGGGCTGTCATTCTCTCTGACATCTTTCTTATATACAGGGCAACATGCAATATACCATTATGTATATGAAAAGGGAGAACTCAGCCCATTAAATTCTAATCTATGTGGAGAAAAGATTATGAACTATTAGGTGAAAAAAATCAAGTTGCAGAACAGTGTAAATGGTAGGCACAATTTTTATAAATAGAATATATAAATGTCAAATCAATTTCATATGTGTATCTTTTAAGCCTAGAAGGGTGTGCATCAGTCTGCAACTTCCTGAAGGAAAAGATAATTAAAAGGGAAGTTGATTTTTGGCTTTCTTACTGCTGATACATTGATATATTATATAAACTGCACCTTAAAGCTTCTCTATATTTTAAAATGCTGTTTAAAAATGATAAAAGATGCTTACGGAAAGTTTATATAATATGAAAAATTGAAATGATCAACACTTTCATTTCACTTTTTCATATTACATCAACTTTACCATAAGCATCTTTTATCATTTTAAAAACCACTTTAAAACATAGGGAAGCTTTAAGCCAAAAATTCATCAGTTTAAAGAGTTAAACTAACCACCATATACAAAATTGGGCAGAGTTGCAAAGAGTAAATCAAAAGAAGGACGTTTCAAAAAGTTTCAGAAATAACATACCAAGATTACAATTCTTCACTCAACTTCCAAGAATGTAAATGGCATTTTTGTGTGTTTAGATCCTTTTTCAAATTGAAAATAAATGCAGCTGTCTGTATTCTTTGCACGTCTTTCTCTCCCCAACCACCAGTATTTTAAGAAGGGTGTTCATGGCAAGTACTAGCCATAATTTAATTAGTTCACTCGGGCCTTTCCAACAGCTGCAGTGTCTAAAGGCAGCCAACTGTTAAGGCGATATGCCCACATGTTCCTTCATTTTTTAATAAGCTGATTTGATACACATATCTCAAGAGAATCTGTGAAGAAACCTACTCAAGAGTCCAACCCAGAGATGTAACAGTAATCATCTTCACAGCTACTTACAGTGAATGCTGTGCTCCTTGTAGTTGTATTTTTTACATTTTTTATTATGTCAAAGATCATCGGACATCATCTGGACTTGAAAAATGGCAAAGGTATCCGTGTTTCTACTCAACTCAATTTCTCTGAGTTAAAGCATTGCAAGTCTTTGTAAAAACACAAATAACAGACAGCACATTTTATGCCTTGAAAGTCCATTTCTATCTCAGCACAATTTCATCAAACTAAATGTAGTGAAACACAGAGTACCAAGAAAATGGAACCCTGGGAAGTAAGTGGTGACGAGGCTAAGAGACTCGGGAAAGCCATGGCATGGCCAGCCCAAGGCAACTCGGAAATTCCAGAAGAATGATGGGACCTGAGGAAATTCTTCTTTTTAGGATATATAGCTCTATTTACTAAGTTTTCAAAGTTCCTAGGGGAATAGAATAAATAAAAGTGATTTATTAGAGAAGCAGAGAGCTCAGGAAAGATCAGGCAGTTTTCCCTTGTATCAGATTGAAAAGATCCTGCATGGCAAGATACTATCTCATACATGTGGTTTATTTACCCACAAGAAAGGTTAGTTAGGGTAAAGCGTCTGCCTCCAATGCGGGAGACCCAGGTTCGATCCCTGGGTTGGGAAGATACCCTGGAGTAGGAAATTGTAACCCACTCCAGTATTCTTGCCTGGAGAATCCCATGGATGGAGAAGCCTGGTAGGCTACAGTCCACAGGGTCGCAAAGAGTCAGACACAACTGAGCTGCTTCACTTACTAGGGTTAGAAAATGAATCTAAGGCTATGAAGGACTAAGGGAATCTAAGACTTCTGGGACAGAGACCCAACACCTCGGGGACAATGAAGGATCTAACACCTTCACCAGGCAACCTAGATCATCAACACCCTAAGAATACTGAAAACTTACAATTCTTATCATTTCTCAATAGTTCTTGATAAATTGAAGCAGGTAAAGCAGTTGAATAGCTGCCCAAAGCTTCAGGCATGTTTCTGAGCTACATGTGTAAGGAGAGGAAGCCATCCAAACAGGCCCCCATTTGTCAACACTGGTAAGAGGGTGCTGGCTACGAATTCTAGCATGCTCTCCTTCAAGAAGTCGTTCATCGCCCTGCACTTCTATTCACTCAACACATGTTTATCTGGGTGTTATCCTATGTCACGGCCTGTGCTAGGTGCTGGATTTAGAGGGCCAATGAGCCACAGGCTCTTCCTTCAAGGATATTTAAATCTCCAGGAGGATGTCCTGTTTTTGCCAGACTAATTCTTTCCAAATCTCTTCCTCAAGTAGTCAGAAAGGTTACATTTCTGAATTCTAGAAAAATGGTAGTCATAGCAATGGAAGCATAGCTTTGAATCTTCCCAAACCTCCACATGAAAACAGAACAACTGATACCAAAACCAAAAGCCCTGGACAACATCCACAACAAAACCAGCTGAGAGAATATCTTCTTGAATCCCCAAATACAAGTCATTTGGTAGAAATCACATGCGACTACAAGACTTGCACAGTCCCAGATTCCCGAAAGAAAGAAAGAAAGTGAAGCAGTAAGGTGACTAAGGAGCCTGAGAACCAGAGGAACCAACAGGTACTTACCACAAAGCCTGGCTGGCCAATGTCAGAGCAGCAGCTGAAACTGGAAGGCTTTCGGCTACTCCAAAAACAGGTGAACAAATAAGCCAATGGCCCAGTCTAAGAGGCTAAACTCTGGGAACTGCTCCCCTCAGCACTCACACTCAAGATGGGGACTCAGACTGACAAGAAACTGCTAGACATGAAATCAAACTTGAGTATATCAGAAAAGGAAAGAGAAGGTCCAGAGAAAAGAAGAAGAGAATAAGCCAGGAAATCTCAAAAAATAAGCTACTGCATTTTTTAACAGTCTTATGAATACATAATTTACATATCCCAAATCTTGCCTTTTTAAAGCATACAATTCATTCACTTTTAGTGTATTTACAAAGTTATGCAGTCATCAGGTCAGTTCAGTTCAGTGGCTCAGTCGTGTCTGACTCTTTGCAACCCCAGGGACTGCAGCATGCCAGACTTCCCAGTCCATCACCAACTCCGGGAGCCTGCTCAAACTCATGTCCATCGAGTTGCTGATGCCATCCAACCATCTCACCCTCTGTCGTTCCCTTCTCTTCCTCCTTTCCCAGCATCAGGGTCTTTTCCAATGAGTCAGTTCTTTGCATCAAGTGGCCAAAGTATTAGCGCTTCAGCTTTAGCATCAGTCCTTCCAATGAATATTCAGGACTAATTTCCTTTAGGATTGACTGGTTGGACCCCCCCTTGCAGTCCAAGGGACTCTCAAGAATCTTCTACTATACCACAGTTCAAAAGCATCAATTCTTTGGCACTCAGTTTTCTTTATGGTCGAACTCTCACATCCATACATGATTACTGGAAAAACCACTGCTTTGACTAGATGGACCTTTTTCAACAAAGTAATGTCTCTGGTTTTCTACATGCTGTCTAGGTTAGTCACAGCTTTTCTTCTAAGGAGTAAGCATCTTTTAATTTCATGGCTTCAGTCACCATCTGCAGTGATTTTGGAGTCCAAGAAAATAAAGTCTCCNAAAAACCACTGCTTTGACTAGATGGACCTTTTTCAACAAAGTAATGTCTCTGGTTTTCTACATGCTGTCTAGGTTAGTCACAGCTTTTCTTCTAAGGAGTAAGCATCTTTTAATTTCATGGCTTCAGTCACCATCTGCAGTGATTTTGGAGTCCAAGAAAATAAAGTCTCCCACTGTTTCCATTGCTTCCCCATCTATTTGCCATGAAGTGATGGGACTGGATGCCATGATCTTAGTTTTTTGAATATTGAGTTTTAAGCCAGATTTTTCACTCCTCTTTCACTACAGTCATCACCATTACCCAATTTTAGAACATTTTCAACAACCCAGAAAGAAACCTTGTACCTGTTACCACACTTCCAAATCCTCAGCCTTCCTTCTCTCACCCAACTCCTAGAAACCACTAATTTATTTTCTCTATTCACAGTTTTGATTATTTTACATAAATGGTTGTTACACAATATGGTCTTTTATGACTGGTTCCTTTCACTTAGCACTTTTTGAGATCCATCTATGTTGTAGCATGTATTAGTAATTCATAAACTTCATTCCTTTTTATTGTCAAATAATATTCTATTGTATAAGCATACCACTTTTGTTTCTGTATTCATCACTTAAAGGGCATTTGAGTGGTTTACCCTTTTCGGCTACTATGAACAATGCTGTTATGAACATTCATCTATAAGTTTTGCATACACTATGTTTTCAATTCTCTTGGAGCTGTTGAGTAATATGGTAACTCTATGTTTAACCTTTTGAGCAATTCCAGACTATTCCCCATAGTGGCTGTATGATTAATGTTTTACATTCCTGTCAACAGTGTATGGAGGTTCCAATGACTCTACTTCTTTGTCAGCACTTGTTACTGTCTGTCTTTTTTGTCATTGCTGTTCAGGTAGGTGTCAAGTAATAATTTGTGGGTTTGATTTGCATTTCAATAACGGCAAAAGACACTAAGCATTTGACTATTTGCATATCTCCTGGGGAAAATGCCATTGAAATACTTTGCCCATTTTTAATTGGATGATTTGTCTTTATTATTGAGTGGTAATAGTTCTTTATATATTCTGGTTATACATCCCTTTAGAAATATGATTTGAAAATATTTTCTCTCATTTATGCATTGTCCTTTAATTTTCTTGAAGGTAAAAATGCACACAGTTTTAATTTTGATAAAATCCAGCTTAGCCTTGTCTTTTGACCTTTATATTTTGGAAGCCATGTCTAAAAAAACATTGACTAAATCCAAGGTCATGAAGATTTGCTCCCACATTTATTGTAGGAGTTTTATAGTTTTACCTCTTATATTTAGATCTATGATCCACTTTAAGTTAATTTTTGGATACTGTGTGAAATAAGCTGCAAGTTCATCCTTGTGGCTACAGTCCATGGGGTCACTAAAGAGTTGGACAAGACTTAGCAACTAAAACAACAACAATACAGCTTTCCAGCATCACTCGTTGGAAAGATAATTTATTTTCCCACTGAATTATTTTAGCACTGTAGCCAAAAGTTAATTTACAATAAATGTAAGAGTTTTATTTCTTGTTTTGGAATTCTGTTCTATAGATCCATATGTCTATCTTGATGTGAGTACCAGACTGTCTTGATTACTATAACTTTGTATTCTGAAACTGATAAATGTGAGTCCTCCAACTTTGTAACTTATTTTAATGCTTTGAGTATCCTAGGTCTCCTGAATTTCAGGATAAGTTTGCCAATTTCTGCAAAAAAAAAAAAAAAAACACAAGCCCTCGGGACTCCAAAAGTGATTGCATTGAATATGTTGATCAACTTGAGGATGCCATTTTAGCCATATTAATTTTTCCAATCCACAAACAAAGATGAATTGTCATTTAGTAGATTTCATTGTTTTTCAATAACATTTTGTAGTTTTTAATGAACAAGTCTTCTATTTTGTTCTTTTTCATCCTAGTGTAAATATAATTGTTTTTTTAACATCATTTTTGGCTTGTTTATTGCCAGATGGAAATTTCTGGTCTTAATCATTTCACCTAGAGCAAACTCTAGATTCTCTCTATTTCTCACTTCCTTGCATCCAAATATATTAAAATTTCAGTTTTTCAGAAAGAGCTACTGGTAAGTTTTCAGTCTTACTCTCAAGAAAACTTTTATTAGACGTTTTACTTTGAATATATGCATGTGTGTGTACATAATTATACACAATTTTTTTACAGTTTTTTTTACATATGTTTTTAAAACATATGTGTTTTTTTTTTACAGTTAATGAATCCACAAACAGAATCTTACCAACATTCACATTACAATGATAGTAGGTTATGGGAAATTTTTTTTATCATTGCTAAATTTGTTTTCAAATTTTTTCTACACTTAATATGTACAATTTGTTTCTATTTTTTTAATTCATTTTTTAAAGTGTTTTTTCACTTCTGTCAAGGAAGTTTGCCAACCACCCTGATTTAAGACTAAGAAAATGACTATAATTTCAGTTAGTATAAACTCATTTCAGTAGTCTTAGAAAACATTTGATTCTTTTCCAGTGTGGATTCATTCAAAAATACTCGTTAGACTTTCTTTTCCTTCAAAATACTCTAGTTGATAGATAGATAATTTAAAGTATTTGAGTCCTTCTTGAATTTCTACAAGCTGGTTAGTTCACTCCAGCTTGAGGTGCACAGTTTGATTGAGACTAATCCTTGGTGAAGTTTCACAGTAAACCAAACAAACTCCTAAATATAGCTTTAAGGGACAAAACCATAAATCTCTTCAACAAACTAATATTCTGCTGCCTAGAAACATCTTCAAAGAGGGCATAAATGCTTTCTGTAATCCATCTTTTAGATATCTGTATAACATCAATTAATGAATTCTACAACCCCCTTTTCCAGATAGCTATAAAAGTCCCTTCTAATCTTAGGATGTTAAGTTACTACTGTCAATTTATCCTTATCCTGCTCTGTCACCTCTGGGGGAAATGAATCTGATGCAAAACTTTTAAATGTTCCAATCTACTTCACAGAATTTATTAAAAGTTTCCTCAGTTTCAGGATTTTAATATTTGGTCCCCACATTCATTCTTGTTTACTTTATCCCTATTTGCCACAGACCTAAACTTCAGTTGCCTATTTTGTTCAAAGGAAATCAAAGTCCTCTGGGAATACTGTTGTGAGCTTTACATAAGCTGGTATACATAAAGCTCTTAAGACAGTGTATGCTGGTGATAATCACTCAATAAATGGTAGCTCCAATTAGCTCTATTTAATACATTTTCAAAACTTTTCTATATTCTCTCCCCCTTTCCTACTCAAAGTTGTTCAGTCTGTCCTCCTCTACGGTCTGCTGAAACCACACCCTCCCTTAACGTGTATAGTAATCTGAGGGTGGACACACCTCAGTGTTATACACAGTAGGACAATGTGCCTTCTGTCTCCTTCTCCTCAGCTGACTCCTTAACAATTGCAACCCATAGCCCTAGGGAATTACGCCCCAAATAAACTAGGAGCCAATGAAGACTAGAGGTCAAAACTATAAATAAACTCCACACGTGCTATATTTGCTTAAGAAGATGGGTCATGGCACACCAAGAAGAGTACTATTACATGATGTGCAGTCCAAAAATTAATCACCTGTTTTGTTTCAGAACAACCACATGGAAATTAATAGTGAAATCAACTGCCTTAAAAGTACTGAAAGGGGAATTCACAACCTATATTTCAAGCATAGATATAAAATATTTTCACCAATCTCAAATGCCAGACACTTCACACAGACCATGACTCCAAGTGGCAAAGGCTATATAAGTCCACAGAGATAAAGGAGCCGAAAGTACCCTAATGCTGTGCAGTGCATTTTGCAAGTGATTCAAACATTCTTCTTCAAAGCAGTTCTTTACTTTGCTTTATTGAGCCAAAAAGGCAAGCAGATGGTAAACATGACAACAACTCAAATTTTAATGCAGATAATCAGAGCAAATAAAATACACACTATCATTCTTCCCACTTTTACAATGTAATGTAACAAAATGAAACTAGTTACCACATGGTAGGAAATGTGAGGTCTTCTGTAAAACCCAATTAACATTATCAGTATTATAGCTGATATAATTATATATCAATATATGATATACCAACAAAAGCCTTTGCCCCATGAGGCCTTTAGGATCCCTCTCAAGCTTACAAACATTTGAGGGAAAGGACTTTTCCAAAAACACTTCAGAGGCTGGGACATATTGAACAAAGAAAGTGTTTAGAAAGAACAATACTGGAATTGTTGTATAATACTGTAATAATAGCCCCAGGCACAGGATGTTAACAGTGTCTCTTAAGACCCTAGGGCTCAAAAAGTATTACCTCTACTGGCAATACTAACTTTACTTAATCCTAAAAATTTTCAGAAGACTAAGGGTGGTTTCCCAGATAGCTCAGTGGGTAAAGAATCTGCATGAAATACAGCAAACAAAAGAGACCTGTATTCAGTCCCTGAGTCAGGAAGATCCTTTGAAGAAGAGCATGGCACTCATTCCAGTATTCTTGCCTGGAGAATCCTGTGGACAGAGGAGCCTGGAGGGCTACAGCTGGGATTGCAAAGAGTCAGGCAGAACTGAAGTGACTAAGCACAGCACAGCAAGGATAAATCAGTCAGCTTGCCTGAGTGTATTCTCAGTTTTTTATATGAGACAAGGAGGACTCTACACCTAAGCCAGTGAACAATTCCAACTGAGTCCTGAATGATGCTGTCAAAAGAGTTGACTTTATTAAACAAACACTAGTTCATTGTAGAAAGTCTCAATAAAGAGCACTGAAATCTCCTTCTACATATGAAAAAAACTCAGGGGCATGGCAAAAGAAGAGTTCTCAATAAAGTGGACTAAGAGGTGAACTGTCTACAAAATCAGACTGAGAAGCCCATATCACATTCTAGAAGAAGGAAGAACCATCCACTGAAGGATTTTTAGTATGTTGAAATGATGGAAGTACTTAGAGAAAACAGACACAATTAGACTAGTTAGGATGCTATGTCAATAATCCAGATATGAGGTGATCCAGCTCTGGACTAAGGATTTGGAAGTAGAAAGGAAGAAATGCATACAAAGACTATACAAAGTCAAAATGTGAAGAATGTTTGAATGAAAGGGTGGAAAGAAAGAAAATCATGGTAAAGTATGAGGTTTAAGGAGAGGTCACTGAATTACTACCATAGATTAAAGAGGGATGTCAGAAGAAATAATCAAGACTTTAAGAGATGAATTCATTTTAGACATATTGAGTTTGGAGAGACGTAAGACATTCAATCGCAGTCAGTCACCAGCACTGGTAGCAGTTATGATGTAAGAGACCCAGTGCCTACCACATTGCTGAGAATGGCTAATACTAGAAAAAGTATTAGACTGATTCAATTTCCCTCAGAGGTCACTACATTCTGCAAAAACAAGTTTATCAAGTCATTTTTACATAGACATACCATTTGAAAGTACGTCTAACCTTGGCACTCTTCGCCTTAATGCTTTAAACTGTGTGAACACAAAAAATTAAATAATAGATCACCAAATGCAGTTCTGGCAAACAGCAAAGTGTATAGCACATTATAAATACAAAATTCATTCTGTTGCTTGAATTTATTTTAGACTTTGGTTTTTCAAACATTTTTCTTACATTAAATGACTTTTTCTTTCCAATTATCTTCTGAGGAAGATCACACAATTTGTTTGGATCAAAAATATTAAGGCTGGTTTACAAGGAGGAAAATTTCTTAGGTTAAAGAGTTTTATTCGATCATCTCCTAATATTTCGGTTTGGTATACAACCACCTGAAACAAAAATAATCTTAACTTTTAATTTGTATTATTTCTGGCAGCAACAGGAAGCAGTGCATCATGGAATAAAGAAGATGACAGCTCACATAAATATCAAGTTCCTCCTTAACCATTTTAAAGAAAAGCATAACTACTTTGTGAAATTCAAGGGTCAAGGGACTGAGTGATATGACTTGATAGGAATTTTGCAATATATTTTGATTTATAACTGAAATTAGGAAGCACATGACTTATATAAAGCAAACTCATGAAGAAGTTTAACAAATACTTGGTAGAAACCCTTGATCCACAAATCAAAATGACTACTCTTTGCAATAAATACTATGGCATGTTTTCCTTTATTTCCTCCCACTGTAAGAACTAGAATTTGCACATATAAAAAGCAATCACTCATTCATCAGTAGTGACAAATATATCATACTAAAATCATAAAATGTTAACAAAAGGAGAAGCTGACCATGAGGAATATAGGAACTCTATGTGCTATCTCTGTAATTTTTCTGTAAGTCTAAAACAACTCTAAAATTTAAAATTCTTTTTAAAAAATCACTGTACTTTTATGCTTTTTAAAGGTCATGTTTTGCTTTAGTCTCACAACCAAATATTCATTTGATACATACATATTGGACAAATGGGTATATTAAGCTTTGCATAATATACAAAGATGACAAAGACCTGGGGACTAAGACATCAGGACATGCATGCTCGGTCACTCAGTTGTGTTCAACTCTTTGCGACCCCACGGACTGCAGCCTGCCAGGCTCCTCTGTCCTTGGGATTTTCCAGGCAAGAATCCTGGAGTGGGTTGCCATTTCCTTCTCCAGAAAGACATCAACTCCCTCTAATTTCCAAGGTCTCACCCTCTAAGTCTTTAATGTCAGGAGAAGAGATAAGACTGAGGACACAAAGTACAATACAAAAAAGTCATAAAGCAACTTTTCCTCCCTTCTGGTGGTTCAGTGATAAAGAATCCGCCTGCCAATGCAGAAGCCACAGGAGATGTGGGTTCAATCCCTGGGTTGGGAAGATCTCCTGGAGAAGGAAATGCAACCCACTCTAGTATTCTTGCCTGGAGAATCCCATGGACAGAGGAGCCCTGCAAATCTATTCAGGCAGGCTGAATCTTCCTGTGGATTTAAATCTAAGGCCTCACAGTTGTGTGCCAGGTGTTGTTGGATAATGAAAAGTCTCTAAAAGAGTCTCAATTCTGGAATTAAATACCCAGTTCACATAGACACCAAATTCCATACTTCATTCAAAAGTAGAGTGTTGCCCTCCCCTGGCTCAGACCTGCTGTCTTCTCTTCCCTTGACTAGCAGCTTTCTTTGGCTGGCTCCTGTGCAGTTGCCTACGACCCCCTTGGGGGAGGCAGAGAAAGTCTTAATGTATTGGTCATTAAGTCATGTCTGACTCTCTGCGACTGCATGGACTGTAGTTTGCCAGGCTCCTTTGTCTATGGACAAAGTCCAGCCATTCACTTCTCCAGGGATCTTCCTGACCCAGGGATCAAGCTCGAGTCTCCTGCATTGCTGTAAGATTCTTTACCATCTGAGCCACCAGAGAAATTCTTAACTGCCCTACAAATACCTATATTGCTTTGCCATTCAGATGCCCAGAGATGTCTGCTCCACCCACATATGGGCTCCCTGACCCATCTGTGAACAACGCCAGCATACCTTCTCTGGATGATCACTTACAATTCCATGGAATATCTCCAGCCCACTGTCAGTGGGAAAACAGACTCCCCACCCACTGTTCTCTACTCTCTGCCTCTGTCTCCATCAGCCAGCTTCTCTCCTTGAGATTCCTCTGGCATAAATGTTACATGGTCCTCTCTCTTCCCCAAGCTGCAGAGAACACAATCAGGCTCCCTTTTCTTTCTCTCTCCCTCCCTCCCTCCCACCCTGACTCTCTCAGAAGCACAAATGGATATAATAAGTATAAATAACTCAAGGCACTTCTACAGTAATTCAAATTTGAATATGAACCTTACCCAAGGAACCCCTTTACTATGCAACTGACTTTATAATTCCCTCAGATAATTGCTTCAGAAAGTTTGGATGGAGCTTATTCTGCTAGTCAAGTTCTGTTGCAATCTAAGAGGTATTTTTAAGCAATCATCTGGCCTCTTTACAGTTCTGACCTCTTCCAATTCCAGCGCTGGATTAAAAAGAAAAAGTTGTTGAAGATGTTGCAACATTCTTACCCCCCTAATTCCTTGGAATGCTACCTAAAAAATGCATCTATCTAGTTTTAATCTGATCTTAAATCACATATTCTACCAACTTTGTAGTCTTATAGCTTATTACCAGCTTTAAGAAGAAACAGACCAGAAGAAGACAAATATCTTAGTTCAGATTAAGCACCCCCTGATGCTGGTGATGGACAGGGAGGCCTGGTGTGCTGCGATTCATGGGGTCACAAAGAGTTGGACACTACTGAGTGACTGAATTGAACTGAACTGATGTTATATAGGAAGCTATTTAAAATAATATTAAATGAGGAAAAGTATTCTTCCAAATACTCTAACAGATGTTGTTTCTTACAGAAGGAAATGAGGGGGACTTCCCAGTGGTCCAGTGGTTAAGAATCTGCCTGCCAATGCAGGGGACACGGATTTGATACCTGGTCTGAGAGGATCCCACATGCCACTGGACAACTAAGCCCGTGCACACTAGAGCCCATGCTCCCCAGCAAGAGAAGCCACTGCAATGAGAAGCCCACGCACGGCGACTAGAGTAGCCCCTGCTGGCTGCAACTAGAGAAGCCCACATGCAGCAACGAAGACCCAGCACAGCCCAAAATAAATTTTAAAAAATTTTTAAAGGAAATGAGGGACTTCTTGGTGGCCCAGTGGCAAAAACTCCCCACTCCCAGTGAAGGGCGCTCTGTATCGATCCCTGGGAAGGAGACTAGGTCCCACATGCTGCAACTAAAGAACTGACACGCCCATTGAAGACCAAAGATCTTCGTGCTGAAACTAACCCCCAGCGCAGTCCAATAAACAAATGAAGGAGATGAATGAAAACCACATGGTGGCAAACGGGTGAATAACAATTTACAGTCTGCTGAAGGATGAGACTGGCAGGCATCATAAATCAACTATGGCCTCCCAGCCATCACTACTTTACAGGAGGTGGTACATTTGGGATTCACAAATTGCATTAAATTCAAAACTCTTTACTGAGTGCTTGGCTTGATACCAGGCTATATGCTGTAAAGAATATTTAAAAAATTATGATACAGTGGCTGTCCTCAGGGGTGATAAGATATATACAAATAACCACAGAATATCACACACAATAAGTACTAAAAGAATATGCCACTACGAGATTACATTTTCTGAAAAGATTAGAAGACCTCATACAGGAAGAGGCTTTTTGCTAGATTTTAAAGGAAAGAGCAGGATTTCATGGGGCAGAAATGGGAAGAAGGTTGCATTAACATACACAAAGGAAGAGGGGGGAAATTAAAGAATGGCTTGTAACACATTTCAGAAGAAAGGATAGCACCAGAGAATGACAAAGAGCTTGGATCTGGAGAATTCCTCCAGAAAGAGTGAGAGATGAGTGCTGGGTGGAGCAGCAGGAAATAAAAAGGAAAAGGGACTCCTCTTATTTCAAAAACACTTGATCCCAGAGAAGGAAGTTCCACTGACTGAGGGCTGCCAGCCACTCCTCACCAGCTGCAGCCAGCCCTGCAACTACAGGGCCCTACCTACAACATGTAAATCCTAAGCACGGAGTTTTGGATTTTAAATTTTTGGTTTTGAGCATAAGTTTTGAATTTTAAAAGGTCTGAATTTCTTTTCAGAGTGCCGCTGCAGTACATACATAGTCACAAAATCTACATGTGCAGCCTTCCTTCTGTAGTTTGAAACTACCCAAGTCTCAAGGGGGATTTGATGAGGTAAGTAAATGAGAAATTTACAAATACTAAAAACAATCTGAAACGCAGATCTCTCTATTTTCAAGAAGATAAGCGGGAATCTTAACCAGATAGCTATTAAAGCTCCCTGGAACATAATCAGAAATAATAAAAGTTTCAAATAACCCCATACAATTTTGCCTTGTGAGATCCTTGTGAATTCTATCCAATGAGAAAGTAACAAGTCACATCCAATAGACTGAAGTACCCAGATGCCATGGGAACAAGGAAGAGAGCAAGAAAACATAAGAGCAGAAAATCGTTCAGGAAGGAGTGAACAACTTCTAGCAAAGAAACAGCACATGCAAGAGCTGAACAAGGCCACTAGTTATTAATAGAACACGGAACTTGAGTGAATAGAAAACGCCAAGAAGTTAATAAAAGTAGGAATGATTTAAGCAGGCTTACACACTTGGCTATTATTAAGAGCCCAACCTCAGGTATTCAGACAGTCAACAAATAAAACTCTCTCTTCATTCAAAATTTAGNTAATAAAAGTTTCAAATAACCCCATACAATTTTGCCTTGTGAGATCCTTGTGAATTCTATCCAATGAGAAAGTAACAAGTCACATCCAATAGACTGAAGTACCCAGATGCCATGGGAACAAGGAAGAGAGCAAGAAAACATAAGAGCAGAAAATCGTTCAGGAAGGAGTGAACAACTTCTAGCAAAGAAACAGCACATGCAAGAGCTGAACAAGGCCACTAGTTATTAATAGAACACGGAACTTGAGTGAATAGAAAACGCCAAGAAGTTAATAAAAGTAGGAATGATTTAAGCAGGCTTACACACTTGGCTATTATTAAGAGCCCAACCTCAGGTATTCAGACAGTCAACAAATAAAACTCTCTCTTCATTCAAAATTTAGATGTTTACCTCTCAACAGAAACCCTACCCACTTACCCCAAATGAGGCACTAAGAACATCTTGGCAGCCATGTCACACTAGCTTTCCAAGTTTCTTTCAGAGAAATGATGAGCTACAGGAACAGCTGGGCACCACAGCACAGCAAAAGCATCGGAGATGCTTCTGCAAATCTTTCAAGGGCACAAATGATGCCTCCGAACACTGACAATAAAACAAACCCTTGACTTCACAAAGTTTTTTCTGGACATTTTATTTGGCCACATACAATCTCTCCATCCTTGGATTCATCATTGGTTTCGGTCTGTGACTGTCGTTGGTTTTGGTCTCTCTGACCCTATTTTCAGTCTCCCTAACTGTGGGGTCTTATCCCCAAATAAGTTGACCAAAGTCCTTGAGAACAGGCATTGAGTTCCACTCATCTTTGCAACCCCCGAGGGTCTGATATATATAGAGTCTTCAGGGATTTCTTGTAGAATTGGAAGCCCTGTTGCTAAATATTTCTTTGGAGTATATTTATACATACTTTCCCGTTACAAAATGTTCTATAACAAGGATTATAGAATAATTGTTTTTGCTAGGAACAATTACACTTCAAAGGAGCACAGCTATTCCATTGGTCTGTATGTAGTGTCTTGGAAGAAAAACATGATATAAATCAGCATATCATAGACTAGACAAATAGAACTTCTCTAATAAATCTTGTTTTCAACACAGCAATTGTGGGCTTTAGAAATGTGCCTCATTCCTTTTATTATTAAAAACAAGTAAAACTTTTTTTTTTTTTAATGAAAACAAGTAAGGAAGTATTTTGACAACATTTTTAGCAAAAGAGAAGATGAAAGTATCAGTGGGTCAGTTGTGTCCAACTCGTTGCAAACCCACAGAGCCCACCAGGCTCTGTCCACGTGGTTTCCCAGGCAAGAATACTAGAGTGGGCTGCCTTTTCCTTCTCCAGGGAATCTTCCTGACTCAGAGGCTGAACCCCTATCTGCTGCATTGGCAGGTGGGTGCTTTACCACTAGGCCACTAAGGAAGCCCCCAGCATAGGTTCATGGGTTATAAAGACTGTGCACTAAAATGCACAGTTAGTAAACAAAGGACTATTTTTTTTTTAACTTTTTGAGTTGGGGTATAACTGATTAACAATCATTATGATAGTTTCAGGTGAACAGTGAGGGACTCAGCCATACATATATTTGTATACTAAGGGCTGTTTTTAATGACACCTATGAAAGTGCAAGTAGAGAGTGAAAAGTTGGCTTAAAGCTCAACATTCAGAAAACGAAGATCATGGCATCTGGTCCCATCACTTCATGGGAAATAGATGTGGAAACAGTGTCAGACTTTATTTTCTGGGGCTCCAAAATCACTGTGGCCGTGAAATTAAAAGACACTTACTCCGTGGAAGAAAAGTTATGACCAACCTAGAGAGCATATTCAGAAGCAGAGACATTACTTTGCCGACTAAGGTCTGTCTAGTCAAGGCTATGGTTTTTCCAGTGGTCATGTATGGATGTGAGAGTTGGACTGTGAAGAAAGCTGAGCGCCGAAGAATTGATGCTTTTGAACTGTGTGTTGGAGAAGACTCTTGAGAGTCCCTTGGACTGCAAGGAGATCCAACCAGTCCACTCTGAAGGAGATCAGCCCTGGGATTTCTTTGGAAGGAACAATGCTAAGGCTGAAACTCCAGTACTTTGGCCACCTCATGCGAAGAGTTGACTCATTGGAAAAGACTCTGATGCTAGGAGGGGTTGAGGGCAGGAGGTGAAGGGGACGACACAGGATGAGATGGCTGGATGGCATCACTGACTCAATGGGTGTGAGTCTGAGTGAACTCCGGGAGATGGTGATGGACAGGGAGGCCTGGCGTGCTGCAATTCATGGGGTCGCAAAGAGTCGGACATGACTGAATGACTGAACTGAACTGAACTGAACCCCTCCAGTATTCTGGCGTGGAGAATTCCGTGGATTGTATAGTCCATGGGGTCGCAAAGAATCAGACATGATTGAGCGACTTTCACCTTCACTTTCATACTGTAATATTTTCACGCTTTCACTGTAATACTTCCCTGGTGGCTCAGACAGTAAACAATCAGCCTATAATGCAGGAGCGCGGGTGTGTACTAAGTCTGACTCTTTGCAACTCACTGGACTGCAGCCCACCAGGCTCCTGTGTCTATGGGGATTCTCCAGGCAAGAATACTTGAGTGAGTTGCTGGGCCCTATCTTCTCAATCCAGGGATTGAACCAGTGTCACTGGCAGGTGGGTTCTTTACCACTAGTGCCACCTGGGAAGTCCATAATGCAGGAGATCTAAGTTCAATCCCTGGGTCAGGGAGATACCCTGGAGAAGGGAACGGCAACTCACTCCAGCATTCTTGCTGGAGAATTCCGTAGACAGAGAAGCCTGGTGGGCTACAGTCAGTGGGGTTGCAAAGAGTCGGACACAACTGAGCCATTAAAACACATTGTAATACACAAAGACCTTATTAACACTTCAGTTCAGTTCAGTTCAGTCGCTCAGTCATGTCTTACTCTTTGCGACCCCATGAATCACAGCACACCAAGCCTCCCTGTCCATCACCAACTCCCAGAGTTCACTCAGACTCACACCCATTGAGTCAGTGATGCCATCCAGCCATCTCATCCTCTGTTGTCCCCTTCTCCTCCTGCCCCCAATCCCTCCTAGCATCAGAGTCTTTTCCAATGAGACAACTCTTCACATGAGGTGGCCAAAGTACTGGAGTTTCAGCTTCAGCATCACTCCCTCCAAAGAAATCCCAGAGCTGATCTCCTTCAGAATAGACTGGTTGGATCTCCTTGCAGTCCAAGGGACTCTCAAGAGTCTTCTCCAACACCACAGTTCAAAAGCATCAATTCTTCAGCACTCAGCCTTTTTCACAGTCCAACTCTCACATCCATACATGACTACTGGAAAAAGCATAGCCTTGACTAGATGGACCTTAGTCGGCAAAGTAATGTCTCTGCTTTTGAATATGCTATCTAGGTTGGTCATAACTTTTCTTCCAAGGAGTAAGCGTCTTTTAATTTCATGGCTGCAGTCACCATCTGCAGTGATTTTGGAGCCCAAAAAATAAAGTCTGACACTGTTTCCACTGTTAACATTTAGGGGGTTAATATTGCTGGTCTACATCCATTGTGAACTACTGAGCAAAGATGAGTCCATCTGCCCCTGACCTCACAGAGTTCCTTGGGATGCTGTCTAAAAAATACAGTATTAAGGGGGGAAAAGTCAAAATAATTCAAGCCTGAAATCAGAAAGCCACTGCTCCTGGGACAACTACAGGATAATATTATAGCATCCTTTTTCTTTCATAACCAAGATGAGAAGCTGTAACAAACAACGCCAGATAACGATTTCCTTTATCTCCATCTTAAAATACCCTTTGATAGCATGTTATCTATCATCAATTTATAAAGCCAAGATCCATTAATCATTTCAAATGGAAAATTAATTACTTTTGGATCAGAAGAAAATTCAGAAGTTCCTTTGAAAATATTGAGAATTTCTACTGTATATTTTTCATTATCAAAGAAAATTTTTGCAAAAATTCAACCTTTTCCAATATTTAAATTCATCTTTTAAAAACTATTATACTTCTGTTACACATTTATTCAGTTATCTTTCATAACTGTCCAGGAAGACAGTGAAAAGGACCTTTTTTGGGCATTTATGTTAAAGGTAACATCAATGTAATGTGTCTTCTAAGAAAAATAGTCTTTTCTAATAAAAATAAGGATGGAGGGATCTTCAATGCATTGCTAAATGTCACAGAATAGGAGATATTCAATGTGATACTTTGTCTATAAAGGAAAACTACAGAATTTGGTCAACTATTTTCAGGTTTTAAAATAATTTCTGCTTTAGTGTTTCATCAGTTTGTAGGTCTAGCCACCATCTGTTTACCAGTTTTCCTGTAATTTACCTTATAGTTTTAACTCAAATTATATTTTCAAAAAGTCAGGCCAATTTTAGAGCTGCAATCTCTACTAGTTAGACTAAATGACCTAATTGACAGAGAAAATGTATTATAATGGCATTATACCAAAGCTAACCTTGGGAGAGAAAGTTTCAAAAACCAATAACAGTCTAAATTAGAAACTAAAAACATTAGCCCCAAGTAATAATCACAAACTAGATCTACACAGGCAGCTGGTATCTGTCTTCAGTCAAGAAAAAGTTCCTACCATTTTATTGTAATTTTACCTATATTAATGCTTAATTTATATGGATATCTATATATCTAAGGGTCTCTTCTCTGTTTAAAGCTAACTGGTAAGTTTTAGGGAAATATCTCAGTAAATTTCCATGTAATTGATTTCCAAAAGAAAGGGACACAATAACATGTATATTTTCCCACTGGTTAATACAGCAGTAAGAACACAAGGAAGCACTGTTTTAAACAAGAGGTGATTTGTTAGGACTAGTAACTTGCTACAATTTATGAAAGAGAGAGGGTTTTCTTTTCTAATTGAAAAAATAAATATATAAAAAGGCAATAAAACTGTAAAAAAGAAAGGAGGAGATTGAATAACTAAGTTGGAGGGGGAATAAACCCAAGCAGGTGAAGACATCAATCAATTCCAGACACATTTACTCTACAATTCTAGGTACTGAAGGCTGGGGAAGGAAGGTTTCTCTGTGAGACCATAAACAAAAACTTATATGATCTAGTAACGCCATAGCTACTTCTGTTCAGTCTCCATTTTAAGACTTTTCTAGTATAATTCCTTTGGGAGTGGGTCTGTACTTAATTTTTATACCACAGGTTTTGTTTTCTCTCTCAACATAAATTAATTTTTTTTAATTACAAAACATTGATCCAGGAACATAGTCATTTAATGAATTTTAAATCTTTTAATTATATTGGCTTTTTCACAATGACCTTCTAAAAATTATTTTAGGTCATGCATAAGGCAAGTCATTTTTTCAAAACTAACACAGGATTGATTCCTGTCACTAAATGATTTCACAAGAAGCCTCAGGCATACAGCTAACAACTGAGTGGAGGTTAAGCTTTTTGTTTGTTATGTTTGGCTACTGCTAACCCTGTGATTCTAGACATATTAGAATAAACACATATAAATCAAATAATGCTTTTCTTTGTCACCTCAAATTTAAATCTATTTCCGAGCAACACTAGCTGAGATTCTAGGAACTACTCAGCCACTGGCTCAAGTTCTTACCTCATGGAACAAATGTCTACACAGGCTTGAAAGCAGTCTTGCTCAACCCCATGTCTAGTAATAACCACAAAAGGCTTTTGATTGTCCAAAAACTACATGAAAGGGGAAACGTCCCCAAATCAAAAATCTTTAAACAAAAGGAGAAAGAGTTAACATCGGCAAACACTAACTTTGAAGTACCATGTACATCAACATTATTAAGACAAATCTTTCAAAGTAGCCCATCGACCTCACACTGCTGTCACCCACTCTTGAGGCCTGAGCCTGGCCCCTGCTGCAGAGAGACCTCTTGGGCACTTGCCCTTACTCCCACATTCACCTTCTCAGATTATTCACAAACATCACTCTCCTCCAGACTTGATGACCGCATAAGGGGTGGGGCCACTGGTCTCATTCATCTTTGCATCGACTACAGCATCTACAACAGTGCTTTATTCACAATTTAAATAACTTTCTGTTGCTTAGAAGAGCAAAGGGAAAATGCTAAGTTACATTTCTCCTAATAATTCATTTTGTGAACTGTTCATCAATTGCTGATGCACTTTGGTAAACACTCCCCTAATAGTTTTGAAGTAACTTAGAATACACTCCTAATAGTTTGTGTGTGTGTGTGTGTGTGTGTGTGTGTTAGTCACTTAGTCGTGTCTGACTCTTTGTGATCACATGGACTGTAGCCCACCAGGCTCCTGCATCCATGGGATTTTTCCACGCCAGAATAATGGAGTGGGTTGCCATTTCCTTCTTTAGCAATAGGAAAAAGATCTGAACAAAAGTATGAACCACAAAAATAAAGTCAGGAAGCAAATAACATAAAACTTGGTTTTTAATACTTGGTATTCTCTATAAGTATAAAAACCAAAGATTGTTAAAATGCAGCCTTTATTAAAGGAGTACCTCGGTACTGTTTATTATAGTTTGGGAGGGTTTGCAGGGGGGCGGGGAGGACAAGAAGGAAAACAAGCTAAGCTCACATATTACAGTGTAAAAGCTTCACCCCAGGAGACAGATCTCAAACATACATCTGTTTTGTACCATTCTACACCAAGGTCTGATGTTAACTACCAAATCAGACTTTTTAAGAAGGAGAATTTGAAAATTTACTTAGGAATCTTTCATGTGTTTTGCATACCCCTCCAGCACATTTCTGCTCTACCCTTACTTTCTAAAATCATATATATAATAACAACTATTGGAAAACTGGAATGGTCTTTACTGATCTGAATCTATAAGAGAGTTTTCTTTAAAAAAAAAAAAGCAAGAATGAATGTATAACCATTTCATTTAACTCTTATAAAGAAAACTAATATTCTTAGACGGTAAGTCACTCTGTGTATAGAATCAAAGACTGAACAGCACGGAAACAAAAACATAATAGGCAAATGAGAAACAATTTTATTCCAAAGTAATTTTGGAGACACAGTTCCCTGAATGAGTTCATTGGTTCACTCTGAAATGGAGTCATACAGCACATGAGGCAGAATTACAACGTCTTTGCCTTCTTGGAACAGAGCCTGTCACAACATACACAGGGCAGATGGAGAGAGAAGTAAATAGGAGAACACAAGCTGTCACTGAGACCCTTTTCATCACACATTTCCCATGGCTCCCATATTTCCAACCATTATAGCTTTGGTCTTTAGCTGCTAACTTTAAGAAAAATAATGATGATGGGTGCGCCACTAGCTAAAAACCAAAGCGTCCTAAAGATAAGAGTACATTAACTGTGGAAACTGCCTGAATTACCTATCATCAAATCTCTCATACTACACGTCCAGATTACTGTTACATGGAGTCAAAGTGGTGACAATCCTAGCTTTGCATGAGAAAGTTTTTGGTTTTTCATTCCTAAGCATCAGTGAGAAAGTAAAACTACCACACCATGCCTTCATGTCATAAAATCACCCACTAGAAAAAGGAACTCAAGGAAGGTTAAGGAGGCTGAAGTCTTTTTCCTGCAAATAAGAAGTGGGACACAGAAAGGATTTGTACCTGAAAAGTCCCACAAGATCTCACTCTGTTTCATTTCCACACCGATTCTCAGAGCTTTGGGGAGAACTGGCAGAAAGAAAAGGGTGAAGTCATATTCTGAGGGGTTTGCACAATTTGCTTGCCAGTGGAAAGTCTAAGAAGAGGCCAGGTATCTTCTCCTGTGAGAAGTCCAAAATTACAACTTACCACTGAACAACCATCAACAGGAGAATGTTGGATCCCACCAAAAAAAGGATACCCCACATCCAAGGGCACAGGAGAAACGCCAGCAAGACGGTAGAAGGGGAAAAATTGTGTTTAGAATCAAACCCCATACTTTCCAGAAATGCTCAGAGGGCTCAAACAAAACCTTGTGTGCACAGGAGACCCGACAGAGACTGAGCCAGACGTGCCTTTGAGTGCTCGAGTGTCTCTTGTGGAGGTATGGGTCAGTAGTGGCCTGCTGCAGGGGCAGGGGATCTGGGTGCAGCAGTCCTGGGTGTGGCATAAGCCCTCGTGGAGGAGGTCACCATTAATCCCACCATAGAGCTACCGAGCAGATGACCCACCAACTGCAGAACAACTATACCAAACAAATTCTTGCATTGTTAAGAAAGTTCTAGGACCTACAACAGATTTCCCAACCTGAGGGTCTGGCAAAGGGACTGAGAATCCCCAGGGAATTTGACTTTGGAGGCCAGTGGGATTTGATTACAGAACTTCCACTGGACTGGGGAAACAGACTCTTGGAGGGCACAAACAAAACCTTGTGCACACCAGGACCCAGGAGAAAAGAGAAGTGACCCCACAAGAGACTGACCCAGACTTGCCTGTGAGTGTCCCGGAGTCTCTGGTGGAGGCATGGGTCTGCAGTGGCCTGCTGCAGGGTCACAGGCACTGAGTGTGGCAGCACATGCATAGGACCTTTTGAAGGAGGTCTCCACTATCTTCTTACCTCCACCATACTTTGGTCTCTGGTCAAACAGCAGGGAGGGAACACAGCCCCACTCATCAACAGAAAATTGGATTAAAGATTTACTGAGTATGGCCCTGCCTATCAGAACAAGACCCAGTTTCTCCCTCAGTCAGTCTCTCCAATCAGGAAGCTTCCATTAGCCTCTTATCCTGATCCCTCAGAGAGCAGTTATAATGAAAACCACAATCACAGAAAACTCATCAAAGTGAACACATGGACCACAGCATTGCCTAATTCAATGAAACTATGAGCCATGCCATGTAGGGGCCACCCAAAACGGACAGATCATAGTGGAGAGTTCTGACAAAATGTGGTCCACTGGAGAAAGGAATGGCAAACCACCACACTATTCTTGCCTTGAGAACCCCATGAACAGTATGAAAAGGCAAAAAGAGATGACACTAAAAGATGAACACCCCAGAATGGTAGGTGCCCAATATGCTACTGGACAAGAGTGGAGAAATAACACTAGAAAGAACAAAGAGATGGAGCCAAAGCAAAAACAATGCCTAGTTGTGGATGTGACAGGTGATGGAAGTAAAGCCCAAGGCTGTAAAGAACAATATTGTATAGGAACCTAGAATGTTAGGTCCATGAATCAAGGTAAATTGGAAGTGGTCAAACAGGAGATGGCAAGAGTGAACATCAACATTTTAGGAATTGGTTAACTAAAATGGACTGGAATGGGTGAATTTAACTCAGCTGACCATTATATCTACTACTGGGGGAAGAATCCCTTAGAAGAAATGGAGTGGCCATCATACTCAACAAAAGTGTCCAAAATGTAGTACTTGAGTGCAATCTCAAAAACAACAGACTGATCTCTTTGTTTCCAAGGCAAATCATTTAATATCACAGTAATCCAAGTCTATGCCCCAACTAGGAATGCTGAAGAAGCTGAATGGTTCTATGAAGACCTACAAGACCTTCTAGAACTAACACCCAAAAAAAGATGTCCTCTTCATTATAGGGGACCAAAATGCAAAAGTAGGAAGTCAAGAGCTACCTGGAGTAACAGGCAAATTTGGCCTTGGAGTACAAAACGAAGTAGGTCAAAGGCTAACAGAGTTTTGCCAAGAGAACATACTGGTCATAGTAAACACCCTCTTCCAACAACACAAGAGACAACTCTACACATGGACATCACCAGAAGGTCAATACTGAAATCAGATTGATTATATTATTTGCAGCCAAAGATGGAGAAGCTCTATACAGTCAGCAGAAACAAGACCAGGAGCTGACTGGCTCAGATCATGAACTACTTACAGCAAAATTCAGACTTAAATTGAAGACAGTAGGGAAAATCACCATACCATTCAGGTATGACCTAAATTAAATGTATAATCTTATGATTATACAGGGGAAGTGACAAATAGATTCAAGGGATTAGATCTGACAGACAAGAGTGCCTGAAGAACTATGGACGGAGGTTCCTGACACTGTACAGGAGGCAGGGATCAAAACCATCCCCAAGAAAAAGAAATGCAAAAAGGCAGAATGATTGTCTGAGGAGGCCTTACAAATAGCTGAGAAAAAGAAGTGAAAAGCAGAGGAGAAAAGAAAGATATAGCCATTTGAATGCAGAGTTCAAAAGAACAGCAAGGAGAGATAAGAAAGCCTTCCTTAGTGATCGATGCAGAGAAACAGAGGAAAACAATATAATGGGAAAGACTAGAGATCTCTTCAAGAAAACTAGTGACAACAAGGGAACATTTCATGCAAAGATGAGCACAATAAAGGGCAAAAATGGTATGGACCTCACAGAAGTAGAAGATATTAAGAAGAGGTGGCAAGAATACACAGAAGAACTGTTCAAAAAAGATCTTCATGACCCAGATAACCACGATGGTGTGATCACTCACCTAGAGCCGGCAATCCTGGAATCCAAAATCACCTGGGCCTTAGGAAGCATCACTATGAACAAAGCTAGTGGAGGTGATGGAATTCCAGTTGAGCTATTTCAAATTCTACAAGATGATGCTGTGAAAGTGCTGCACTCAATATGCCAGCAAATTTGGAAAACTCAGCAGTGGCCATAGGACTGGAAAAGGTCAGTGTTCACTTCAATCCCAAAGAAAGGCAATGCCAAAGCATGTTCAAACTACCACACAATTGCACTCATCTCATGCACTAGCAAAGTAATGCTCAAAATTCTCCAAGCCAGACTTCAACAGTACGTGAACTGTGAAATTCCAGATGTTCAAGCTGGATTGAGAAAAGGCAGAGGAACCAGAAATCAAATTGCCAACATCCTTTGGATCATTGAAAAAGTGAGAGAGTTCCAGAAAAACATCTATTTCTGCTTTATTGACTATGCCAAAGCCTTTGACTGTGTGGATCACAACAAACAGTGGAAATTTCTTAAAGAGATGGGAATATGAGACCACCTGACCTGCCTCCTGAGAAATCCGTATGCAGGTCAAGAAGCAACAGTTAAAACTGGACATGGAACAGCAAACTGGTTCCAAATCAGGAAAAGAGTACATCAAGGTTGTATACTGTCACCCTTCTTATTTAA
>SJYA01001750.1:418069-432824 GCA_006410615.1 Neotragus moschatus | reverse complement strand
ATTAAGAAGAGGTGGCAAGAATACACAGAAGAACTGTTCAAAAAAGATCTTCATGACCCAGATAACCACGATGGTGTGATCACTCACCTAGAGCCGGCAATCCTGGAATCCAAAATCACCTGGGCCTTAGGAAGCATCACTATGAACAAAGCTAGTGGAGGTGATGGAATTCCAGTTGAGCTATTTCAAATTCTAAAAGATGATGCTGTGAAAGTGCTGCACTCAATATGCCAGCAAATTTGGAAAACTCAGCAGTGGCCATAGGACTGGAAAAGGTCAGTGTTCACTTCAATCCCAAAGAAAGGCAATGCCAAAGCATGTTCAAACTACCACACAATTGCACTCATCTCATGCACTAGCAAAGTAATGCTCAAAATTCTCCAAGCCAGACTTCAACAGTACGTGAACTGTGAAATTCCAGATGTTCAAGCTGGATTGAGAAAAGGCAGAGGAACCAGAAATCAAATTGCCAACATCCTTTGGATCATTGAAAAAGTGAGAGAGTTCCAGAAAAACATCTATTTCTGCTTTATTGACTATGCCAAAGCCTTTGACTGTGTGGATCACAACAAACAGTGGAAATTTCTTAAAGAGATGGGAATATGAGACCACCTGACCTGCCTCCTGAGAAATCCGTATGCAGGTCAAGAAGCAACAGTTAAAACTGGACATGGAACAGCAAACTGGTTCCAAATCAGGAAAAGAGTACATCAAGGTTGTATACTGTCACCCTTCTTATTTAAATTATATGCAGAGTATATCATGCCAAATGCCAGGCTGGATGAACCACAAGCTGGAATCAAAATTGCTGGGAGAAATATCAATAACCTCAGATATGCAGATGACACCACCCTTATTCAGAAAGCAATGAAGAATTAAAAAGTCTGTTGATGAAAGTGAAAAGAGGAGAGCAAAAAAGTTGACTTAAAACTCAACATTCAGAAAACTCAACATCCAGTCCCATCACTTCATGGCAAATAGATGGGGAAACAATGGTAACAGTGAAAGACTTCATTTTGGGGGGGCTCCAAAATCACTGTAGATGGTGACTGCAGCCAGGGAATTAAAAGACTCTTGTTTCTTGAAAGAAAAGCTATGACCAACCTAGAGAGCATATTAAAAAGCAGAGATATTAGTTTGCCAACAAAGGTACGTCTAGTCAAAGCTATGGTTTTTCCAGTAGTCATGTATGGATGTGAGAGTTGGACCATAAAGAAAGCTGAGAGCTAAAGAATAGATGCCTTTGAACTGTGGTGTTGGAGAAGACTCTTGAGAGTCCCTTGGACTGAAAGGAGACCATATCAGTCAATCCTGAAGGAAATCAGTCCTGAATATTCATTGGAAGGACTGATGCTGAAGCTGAAACTCCAATACTTTGGCCACCTGATGCAAAGAAATGACTCATTGAAAAAGACCCTGATGCTGAAAAAGATTGAAGGCAGGAGGAGAAGGGGATGACAGAGGATGAGATGGTTGGATGGCACCACTGACTCAATGGACATGAGTTTAAGCAAGCTCTGGGAGTTGGTGATGAACAGCAAAGCCTGGTGTGCTGCAGTCCATGGGGTCGCAAAGAGTCGGACATGATGAGTGACTGAATTGAACAGAGAAAAATGATCAAGCCTATAACAGACATCATGTCCCTATTCATAGTTTGTGAACATCAAAAATAAAACAGCAGTAATTTGCACAAACTTAGCATTTTGTGTGCCTTTACATGTGTGTGGATGCATGCTTAGGAACAGGAATCCACATATAAATGCATAAACATAGAGGAAAACAATGCAAAGAGGCATAAGACATTTACTCATAACGTCCATTATCAAAGGTCATGGATGAAAAAAACAGATATGCATACATCTTTATATCATTTCACCATTTCATCATGTACCATCACATGGTATAAAGAACATATATAGCAAATGTTGGTGAGGATGTGGAGAATTGAAAACCCTCCTGCACTGTGGGAATGTAAACTGGTGCAACCACTGTGTCTAACAGCATGGAGGCTTCTCAAAAAACTAAAAATAGAAGTACCATATGATCCAGCAATTCCACTCCTGCACATATATCCATAAGAAACAAAAATACTATTTCAAAAATAGTTCATAGAAGCCAAGGTATAAAAGCAACCTAAGTGTCAATCAACAGATGAATGGATAAAGATTAAGCACATATATGCAGCAGAATATTATCAGTCATAAAACAGAATGTAATATTGCCATTTGCAGTAACATGGATGGAATTGATGGCATTATTCTAAGTGAAATAAATCAGACAGAGAAAGATAAATATGTATGATATCACTTATATGTGGAAAATAAAAAATAAAATAAAACAATAAACTAGTGGCTAGATCTAAAAAAAGCAAACTCAGAGATATAGAGAACAAACCAGTAGTTACCAGTGGGGAGAGGGAGGAAAGTAGGGGCAAAATAGGGGTAAGAGATTAAGAAGTACAAACTACTATGCATAAATAAAACANTATGTGGAAAATAAAAAATAAAATAAAACAATAAACTAGTGGCTAGATCTAAAAAAAGCAAACTCAGAGATATAGAGAACAAACCAGTAGTTACCAGTGGGGAGAGGGAGGAAAGTAGGGGCAAAATAGGGGTAAGAGATTAAGAAGTACAAACTACTATGCATAAATAAAACAAGCTACAGGATATATGGTACAGCAATGGGAATATAGCCAACATTCTATAATAACTATAAATGGAGTATAACCTTTAAAAACTGCAAATCACTATATTGCATTCCTATAATCTATATAATGCTGTGCTGTGCTGTCACCTCAGTCACACTGGACTCTTTGTGACCCTATGGACTGGAGCCCACCAGGCTCCTCTGTCCATAACATTCTCCAGGCAAGAGTACTTGAGTGGGTTCCCATGCCCTCCTCCAGGGGATCTTTCACACCCAGGGATCAAAGCCACGCCTCTTGTATCTCCTGCACTTGCTGGCAGGTTCTTTACCACTAGTGCCACCTAGTAAGCTAGAGCCACTAGCTTCCCTATAAATTAGGAAGCCAATTTATATAATATTTATTACCAATTAGGGCTTCCCTGGTGGTTCAGATGGTAAAGAATCCTCCTGCAATGCGGGAGACCTGGATTTGATTCCAGACAGCTGAATAAAGATGCGTCCTCTTCAAATGCCAGCTCTCCACTGGTAGGTTCCCTTTTGCTACTGGCAGTAAATGTCTTTTTTTGTTTTTTCACCTTTTGACCAACGAAGAATTGGTTCCATGTCACTGTGCCCAAGAATTTAGTCTGGCTTCTACAAAAACTGTACACAAGACATAAAATCTAATCATTCTTATTCTGTTCAATGGCCAATGCTCATTTTCTAATACCATTTTTCATCTTAACAAAACATATATAGACTATATCAGAAACTATAACAGTGCAAAATTAAAGCAAACTAAAATGTTTGAGGACAATAAAATTTTGATACAAATTCTTAAGTATTCCTTTTGTTTAAATTATCTGTCTGGTGATAAAAATTCAATTCTTGAAACTGAGATATTTTGTGACTTTTCCAGGAGGGCTCACTAACCATAAGTATGACATTCATGGTTGTAAAATTTAATTAATAGTAATCTAAGAGTATTCTGAGCAACCTAAAATATTAATTATTGTTTTACATACTCTGAAGAGGAATTCTATAATAACTAGAAAGGACCGTCTCAAGAGAAAATTACCATACTAAATAAGAAACTGAGATTATCATACTAAGCAAAGTAAGTCAGAAAGAGAAAGAGAAATACCACATGACAGCATTTATACATGGAATCTAAAATATGCCACAACTGAACTTAGCTACGAGACAGACTCACAGACATAGAGAACAGACTTGCAGCTGCCAAGGGAAGTGGGGTGGGGAAGGGATGGATTGGGAGCTTGAGACTAGCAGACACAAACTATTATATACAGAATGGATAAACAACAAGGTCTTACTGTATCACACAGGGAGCTGTATTCAATATCCTGTGATGAACCATAATGAAAAAGAATATGAAAAAGAATATATATATATGTATGTGTGTATATATACACACACATATATGGTAACTGAACCACTCCGCTATACAGAAGAAATGAACACATTGTAAAATCAGCGATACCCAAATAATATAAAAATTTTTTAAAGAAACTAAGAAAGTTCCCTTTTTTTTTTTTTTTTTACAAATAAGCCTAAGAGAAAATACAAAATTGATTAGAGGAATTAAATGTCTTTTAAAATGATCAATAAATGAACAAATGAGGTGGTCAAGGAACAGATTTCAGAGACAACTCTTTTAAGGTGAAACAATGCAATTCTAAAGCTATACAGCAATTACAGATGCCACACCAGAATTCCACAATCCTGCATCAGGATTCCTACCACCATCCCCTGGTCACTTCACTCATTAGGTAAAAATCTTAAAAGCCAGATTGACTGGGAGGTCCTACTTAAGAAAGGGTACACATTTTCACTATCATGCCATCAACACTGCCTTTAAAACTCCAATATGAAAATAATTCCATCACCCTGTTAATCAAACATCAATAAATCAAGTTATCAATGTTTATGGAAACTGGCTATTTAAAGAAATCCTATATAGCAGTTAACAGTGACCTTGAATATCTTTCTGTAAAATGAATAGTCTCCATTGTAGAGGGAACATCAGTGATTGAAAGAAAAAAATCGAGTCAAGCAAGAATTCTGTGTCCTAATCTCAACTCTATCACTGAAGCTACTGTGTGATCTCCAGCATGAAATTTAACACTCAGACAAAATCTATTTTCCTATCTATAAAACTGAGATAAAGACATTCGTCATGACTACTTACCTGGCAGTTGAAAGATTCATATGACATGACTTATAAAAAGGTGCTTTAAAAATCCTATCCAAATATATTAGCTACTACTTTCATTTATTTCTAGAGTCAAAGCAGATTAAGACAGACTATCAAAGAGAAATACTCCAATTTTGATGCCTGAGCAACTCCTAAATTGTTATCCTGTGCCAATGTCTAAAGAAAACATATAAAGGTAGATAGAGCAAATAGATTCAGGGAAACCACACCGCGCAGTAAGAATCTATAAATTCAGTGAAGTATCATAATAAAAAGAGCCAATATCTTTTAACATTTTATATGGGATGTCTAAGTCATCATTACTATTTCTTGTCTGTGATATCCTTAGGTTTGATGATGTTTTCTTTCAAGTAACATAGCACACAAAGTTAAAAGTTTTTAACTGTCTTACCCTACTCTTTAAAGTAAGTCAGTATGGAAATCAACAGCCCAGAGAAGATAAAGGAAACCTCCCCTTCCATAAGGTATCTTACCTTATGGAAGATATCTTCCATAAGAAGATAAAGCAAACCTCCCTTTCCATCACTGAAAGCAAACCTTACTTCCACCTGATCACAAAAAAGAATCCAGCTGCACAGCTCAGTTAGTAAACCCAAGGTCCTGCCATGGAACAGAACTTCTGAGCTGTGTTTATAAAACAATGATCCAGACTTAACCCAGCACTTTCAGGATCTTCTGGTCTGACCTTGCAAATCCAAGGCTTCAAGGCGAAACAACTGTGGTATAATGTGCCAGGACTTCCATGCGCAGAAATTTATAGTTCTGTCAGATAAGAAAGTCTAGACAATTTTTCTTCAGAAGAAATCCCTGGTAAAATAAAAGTTATCAATTTAAATGATCCCTAAATCTATGGTTAACTGCTCTCAAAATGAAAAAGGAAAATTTCTGGGCCAAACCAGAAAAAATGGTGGTGGCAGGGTTGGGGCGGGGGGAAACCTTAATATACCTGCTATAAAATTGAATGCTGGTGACCTCTCCAAATTCATATGTTGAAACCTGCTCCTTCAACATGATGGTATCTGGGAAGTGATTACCCCTCATGAGGCTCTGCCCTCATGTGTGAAGATACCCCAGGGAGGTCCCTTACCCCTTCTGCCATGGGAGGTTATAGTAAGAAGACAGCCACCTATGAGCCAGAAAATGGCAACAATGAATCTGTCACCACCTTGATCTTGGACTTAACAGAGACCAGATTGCAAGAAAAAGGTTTGTTATTTCTAAGCTACCCAGTCTATGAGACTTTTGTTAAAGCATCCTGAGTGGACTAAGACAACTGTGAAAAGCAAAGACAACCCCTGAAAAACCATAGGTTGAGAACCCAGAGAATGGAGTAGTCCTGAAGAACTTGTAATCTATACAATAAACTTCCCCCAAATGGGGCTTTCCTGGCGGCTGGGATAGTAATACCAGAATCTGCCTGCAATAATGCAGCAGACGCAAGTTCAGTCCCTGGGTAGGGAAGATCCCCTGGAGAAGGGAATGCCAACCCACTCCAGTATTGCCTGGACAATCCCATGGACAGAGGAGCCTGGTGGGCTACAGTTCTTGGGGTCACAAAGAGTTGGACATGACAAAGTGACTAACATTCACTTTCACTTTCATTCCCCCAAAATACCCTCATGGAGAAGGAGGAGAACTAAAATTAGTCTTAGTTCATATTGGCTAAAGGTACTTAGTTCAATATTGGCTAAAGGTACTTCACTCTAAATCTCCAGACAAAGATTGAGCAGAACAATTTATTCATTATTCTATGAGTGAGCACCCTGGTGAAAATAAAATTAGAACAAATGCATGTAACAGTGGAGAATCTGAGTTTACAGGGAACATTCTCACAGTATCTGTAGCTGCATCTTATCACAGATTTACTCTGTAACTGGAAATTACAACATTTTATTATCTGGATGAAGAGATGACAAAGATTACGCTTTAAGTTGGAAGACATTCCTTTCTCACTGTGAAACGCACATGTCTTTAAAGGCTGAACACTTCCTAGTCTGCAAATGGAGTTTAATTTTGCGTAGTTTCATTGCTTCAAAATGAAATATATGGGATTTTGTGAATTCTAAACTAAGGAAGCCATTTCTCTACTTTGTTCCCTCATCTCACCTAAGCACACACTTCAAATCTCTTTTCTTATAGCTCCATCTTTTTTCCAGGTAGAATCAGAGTCACCATGTGAATTTAGGAAAGAGGTCATTACAAGGGCTTTTCTTGTGAAGTGTTGTTGTCTTACACCAGCCTAGTACCCCAGCTCATCAGGAGGCAGATGGAGAAATCACAACTTACCAAATGTTTATCATACACACAGATGGCTGTTTCTGTTTCGAATCTTGCATTCCTTTATGATCCCATTTGATCTGAGTGGATGTGAACACACGCTCCCTCAAGGTATAGCAACCCCATCTCTGTCCACCCACGCCTCCCTTTAGTATGGCCAACTGGGTTCCTTCCCTGGGTGTGTTTGCTCAAACTTGCCTTCCCACACTACTCCCCGAAATTCTGTTGATGTAACTGAGAAAATCCTTGCTGATTCTCATTCAAAAACAAGGTGTAGCAAAGCCTTGTGGCTTCAGATGGGCTGGACTCAAAGTTAGGTCTTGGGGAACACTGGCAAACAAACACCCACAGCAAGCTTAAGCTGAGCTAATTCTGGGGGTGTTCCAGAGAGAATAAAAGGGAAATGAGGTTGCAATGGGCTTTGAACAGCTTTCCTAAACACTTCTAAACAATCAATTATAAAAGACTAGAAATTATAACTGATAGAATTTTCTAGTTGGTTGGTAGAAGCAAGTAATATGTACTAATTATTATGAGCAATCTGGATGTTGGTTTTGTTATGCAATTTTCAGCCTTGAGAACTCTGAGGAAACACATGTCACAAGACTATCAAGCATATGGGTGGTAGGATTATAGGAAGATTTTTGGTACATTTTCTAAGTGATCATCATTACTTTAATGCTCAGAGTTAGGCAACAATGGTAATGATAAAAACAAAAGGCATTTTAAGTTTCATTCTTGTTACCAAAGATCTTTATTAAGGAATTATCTGCATATAATCCAATTATCTGCTGATGAGTACATTGGTGCTCCCTCCTGGTTAGTTGTTTGGCCTGAGGTGACCCAGTCCAGGAGTCTATAAGCTCTATGGTAGGGCTACTGGCAATCTCCAAAAAGGACTTATGACAACACACGATACCCAGAACTGCTGCTGGCTGTACCCCCGTCTCCATGGCAGGCTACTGCCGACCCACGCCTCTGCAGAAGACCCTCAAACACTCACGGGCAGGTCTGGCTCAGTCTCTTGTGGGGTCACTGCTTCTTTCCCCTGGGTCTTGGTGCACACCAGATTTTGTTTGTTCCCTCCAAGAGTCTCTGTTTCCCCCAGTCCTGTGGGAGTTCTGCAATCAAATCCCACATATAATTAGCAGTCAGCAAATCCTTCCCTTGTCATTCAGTGAATTAAAAAAAAAACAAGTATTAAGAAGTTACAGCGTACCTGAATGTGAATTGGTACTAAAGGTTTCAGACTATGTTCCAGGAACAGAATACAGTGGAAAACATAAACTTGTGCACATATAAATTCCAAAATAATATGCAAAACATTAAGAAAGCAGTACTGAGAGGAACTATGAAAAGAGAAAGGCAACTTGGTTCAGTCTCAGGGTTAAGAGTGGACTTTTTCAAAGGTCTGAATTAACCTGAAGTGAGCCTACTCCATGAGTAAAATGTCGTCAACTGGAGTGGGAGAGAGAAAGATTCCAAGCAAATATTCTCTGGTGAAAAGTGGCAGAAACCCAACTTAAACTGGCTTAAGCAAATAAAGTGAACTCATTTTCTTTGTTTAACCAGAAAGGGTCAGTAAAGAACTGGCTTTATAGACAGCTGAAACCAGGGATCCTCCATTCTCTTGCCACCCTTGGCTTCCTTCCCTCTTGGCTGCAGGAGCCCCTTCCAGTCCTGTCACAGAAAAGCATGGACTTGCACGTGAAATATCCAGAGAAGAGTTCTATCTGGTCTGGCCCATGCCCAGAGCTAGAGCTGTGGGCAAGATGTAAGTGAGCCATCGGCACAGAAGAGGCTCTCCAGCCAGGGAGCCAGGAGAACCCATGACTGCAAGTTTCACTAAAACCACATGTTCTGAGGCATGGGTTTCTGTAGTGGACTGCAGCCCTGTACAGACAAAACAATGCCCATGACACAACAGGACTGTCAACAACCACCCAGTGAAATGGAACATCATGGATGAGGCAGAGAAGAGCATTAGAGAGGACAAAGAAGACAGAGGTACCAGGACTCAGTTAGCACTATATGGGAAGCTG
The DNA here is from genome assembly GCA_006410615.1 of Neotragus moschatus. Classification (NCBI taxonomy): domain Eukaryota; kingdom Metazoa; phylum Chordata; class Mammalia; order Artiodactyla; family Bovidae; genus Neotragus; species Neotragus moschatus. The sequence goes on along the minus strand of SJYA01001750.1, from coordinate 423,641 downwards.
AAGTTTGGACTGGGGAGGTGTGGGCATTTACAGCCATTCTCAGACAAAAACAAAAATGGCACAGAGAAAACAATTCAAAAGATGACATCAGTATATAAACTGTTTAAGAGGGTAACTGATGCTTTGGAGTTGGACATACTTTCTATCTCCTCATAAACATAGCATATGGTTGGTATTATCTTCCATTTATGGATGAGTAAACTGAGATAGGAGAAGGCAATGGCACCCGACTCCAATACTCTTGCCTGGAAAATCCCATGGATGGAGGAGCCTGGTAGGCTGCAGCCCATGGGGTCACCAAGAATCGGACACGACTGAGCGACTTCACTTTCACTTTTCACTTTCATGCATTGGAGAAGGAAATGGCAACCCACTCCAGTGTTCTTGCCTGGAGAATCCCAAGGACGGGGGAGCCTGGTAGGCTGCCGTCTATGGGGTCGCACAGAGTTGGACACGACTGAAATGACTTAGTGAAACTGAGATGGGTTATCCGTAAATGGAAAATGATAATACCAACCATATGCTAGGTAAACTGAGATTGTGGAGAAGTAAATGGCAATCCACTCCAGTATTCTTGCCTGGGAAATCCCATGGACAGAGTAGTCTGGCAGGCTACAGTCCCTGGGACACCAAAGAGTCCACACGACTGAGCAACTAAACGACAACGAAACTGAGACTGAAGATTTAACCTGTACCAGGAGTCCCCAGGCTCTGGGCCACAGACTGGCACCTCCTGTCCGGTCAGTGGAGACATTAGATAAGAAATAAAGTGCAAAATAGAATTTTTAAAGAACTTATAGGTTTTGTGCACAATCTGTTCCCACTTCTGTGTTAATGTTTTCATCATTGCATGCACAACAATCAACTTTTCTTGTTAACAAATGAAAATGTCAAGATTTTTTCCTCTTTTACAAACATTGAGGTGTATGAGTATAACATAAAGGCAAAGAATGTTCTTTAATCCAGTAAATAATGAAGAGAGATAGATCTTTCCTAATATATTTGACTCATTTGTATACCATATATAATACTATCTTACACAGATGCATACTAAAAGGTAAAAAAGACTCACTGGCAAATTATAAAGCTTCAAACAGATAACTAAAAGATATTTAATATATAAGATTGCAAAACACTTTAATAATGCAGATTCAATCTAAGAAAGGATATGAGACACTGTATATTTTTTAATCAGTAGAATGAAAAAGTTCAGAGACCTTAACAGACCTATAAACGGTTACTTTCAATACTTGTANATAAAGCTTCAAACAGATAACTAAAAGATATTTAATATATAAGATTGCAAAACACTTTAATAATGCAGATTCAATCTAAGAAAGGATATGAGACACTGTATATTTTTTAATCAGTAGAATGAAAAAGTTCAGAGACCTTAACAGACCTATAAACGGTTACTTTCAATACTTGTAATTACATTTACTACATAAAGAGGAGAGAGAAAATATACACAATTAAAACACCTAAAAAAAAGTCTGATATCACTGATATAATCAAAACCTCTTCAACTACAGACATGATTCCTTTATGTTAACTTCAAAAGAAGATTTCATCAATAAAAACTCTAACAGGGGTTTCTAATTTGATCTTTACAACCTTTAAATATAAGATTAAAATGTTAAGGCAAGCAATAAACCATATCACAAGGGTATCATGTTGTTTCTATTGCTTACTTTTAAAATATGAGACTAAGTTTCTCAATGCAACAAGTTTAAACTTGACACAGAAAACAGAGATAATACCTTATTCCTAATGCATTTGCCTATCCATGTGAAGTTGCCAGGATGATCATCTACTTGGCTGGCATATCTGACATGTTCATTGAGGCTGAAGCTTCAGCTGGTATGGTTGTGGCCAAAGAGGTATCACATGTGATCAGGGGACTACATGGTAAAGATGAAGAAAGAAGCCAACTCAATTGGAAGGTTTGTTACATACAGGGAAATTAAGCAAATATGTAAATATTTGAGAATATTAACAGCTGAGGATAAGGAAAGACAAGGTTCCCACTGATGAAAAAGGGAGTAACAAATTAAAGTGGGAGTACAGAATAATCTGCAGTGTTGGGTTGGTATTGGAAGTATTTGTGTGACTACATGGTTTTAATATTAGTAAATATCTTCAATAGTATTAAAAACTCAAAGTTTTTAACAGACAAAAAATATGTAGCCACAGAAATTGTTGCTTAGTTGCTAAGTCGTGTCCAACTCTTTGAGATCCCATGGACTGTAATATGCCAGGCTTCTCCATCCATGGGATTTTCCAGGTAAGAATACTGGAATGGGTTGCCATTTCCTTCTCCAAGAGATCTTCCCAACTTAGGGGTTGAACTCGCATCTTCTGCATTGGCAGGAGGATTCTCTACCACTGAGCCATGAGGGAAGTCCAGGCACAGAAACAGATGTATATAAATGTATATGCATGTTATGGACTGAATTGCATCTCCTGAAACTTCCTATGTTGACGCCCTAATCTCCAAAGTGATAGTATTTGGAGATATGACCTTCAGTAGGCTGTTAAGCGCAGATGAGGTCATGAGGGTAAAGTCCTCATGATGGGATCTGTGCCCTTAAAAGAAAAGAGAAAGCCCTCCCTTGTGCTCCCCCTCTCTCCTCAACCACTACGTGAGGATATAACAAACCAGGAAGAGGGCTCTCACCAGACACCAAATCTACCAGCCCCTGGGATCCTGGACTTCCCAGCCTCCAGAACTCTGAGAAACAAATGCTTGTTGTTTAAGCCATCCAGTCAGTGGTATTTTGTCATAATAGCCCAACTTAACTAAGACAACACATACATGCATATATAATTTATAAGTCTGTAGGCTGAGAGATCCAAGAAGCTAAGACGCCCAGGAGCAACGAGCACACCAAGTGTCCAGGTCTTGATTTCTGAACACCATCCTCCACTACAGGAACCTGAGGCTCCTTGAAGAAACGGCTGATTCTCAGACTGGGGCAGGGTAAATGAGCCTGAAATGTGCTTCCGTACCAGAACAAAACATTCAAAGAATGATGAGGGCATCGAAAATGAGATAGAAGTCAGTGTGAAGGAGCTGTAATGGTCAAATCTGAGACAAGTTGATCTCCAAAACAACAATGTCAGTAACAGCTTATAGCCCCTTGCCCAAAACAGGAATCCATGAATTTCCGCCAGTAGAAAAATAGAAAGATACAGATAGACAGGTAGACAGACAGACAAACAGAGCATAGCTCAACTTGATACAGAATGCCAACTAACTCCAGAAGATGGAATAATGGAATAAAAAAAATATCACTTCTCAACCATCATAGTAGTGATGGAGTCAGGTGAGAATCATCAATAAAAATTAACTTTAAAAAAGAGTTATCAATAAAAGCTAATGTATAAGAATCTGGAAAGTATCTCCTCACAAAATTTGTTGTTGTTCAGTTGCTCAGTCATGTCCAACTCTTTGCGACCCCATGCACTGCAGCCCACGAGGCTCCCCTGTCCTTCACCATCTCCCAGAGTTTGCTCAAACTCATGTCCTCACAAAATACTAACGATTAACTGACAAGTACAAATTCTTAACAAAATTCTCTCTTTCTGGAGAAATCTGGCAGGCACTATCTTGACAAAGTGATAAAAGCTATCATCACCAAATCTACGGGACAAATCAACATCCTGTGTCTCTGGGTATGATGAAGGACACACCTCTGTGGTATTCCTTCCAAAAATGCATAAATTGAATCTAATCAGGAGGAAATACCAAGTCCAAATTGGACATCCCACAAAATAACTGGACTCTTCAAAAAGTAAGCAATGTTGTGCAAAAATGTCAAGAGAAGAAAAGATTAAGGAACTACTTCAGACTGAAGGAAACTAGAGAGACATTAGATCTGGATCCTGGACCTATGAAGGGTATTATGGAGATCATTGATGAAATCTGAACAAAGTCTGTGGATGAAATGGTAGTAATAGATCTTTCCTGAGAGGGATGCTAACACTTCTGTTATATCAGCATGTCTGTTTTTAGGAAAAACACACAAGTATTAACTGGGTAGGGCAACTTGCTCTCAAATAGTTCAAAAAGTCATAAAAAATGTTAAAATATATAAAGAGAGAATTATAAGGCAAACTTGGCAAAAAGTTAATAAGTGGAAAATCTGAGCAAAAGTGACAGGAAAGTTCTTCACAATTTTTTAACGTTTCCACAAGTTTGAAATTATTTCAGAACAAACAAAAAACTTTTTAAAAGTAGTTTTTAAAAGTTCTCCTTCAGTTGGCTGAAGTACACACATTCCTTAAATCCACAGAAATATTCCTCCCTTCAAGTAAACTCCTTGAAGTTATACTCTCATTAGAGTCAATAAAAAATGTGGAGTTATTTCTAACTCTTCCACAAAACATCAATATGCAACTTTTCAGACTTGATACACTAAAAAGTAGCTGGTGTCTTTAAAAGTTCTCCAGTGGTTAACAGAAGCCCAGAAAATAGCTAATTCACCAGTAGCAGCTAACTCCTCTACAAACCAAGCAGGCTGTCATGGGTCCTGACCTAATCACTGAGAATTCTCTATTATTCCCTGTGAACTATTGGAAGATACTGTAACTTTGGTTGCAGGCAGAGGTCTGCCTAAAGAAAGAGTCTCTACTGGTGCTACAAATCATTTATAAACCTGATTTTTAAAATCGTTTCTAAATAATTATAGAGAAAATATATCTGCAGTTTTTGCAATCTGTGGGAAATGGTGTTAGCCTAGAAGATACTCAAAAAAGCTAAACTAAATATGCAGAAGGCTTCCCCAGTGGCTCAGTGGTAAAGAATTCGCCTGCAATGCAGAAGACACAGGAGACGCGGTATCAATCCCTGGTTTGGGAAGATCCCTTGAAGAATGAAATGGCAGCTCACTTCAGTATTCTTGCCTGGAAAATCCCATGGACAGAGGAGCCTGGCGGGCTATAGCCCATAGGGTTGCAAAGAGTCAAACACAGCTGAACAGAGCACAGCATGGCAAAAAGAAAATCACATTCCAATTTACCATCATAAACTTTTTGTCACTCTGCTTTATCCAATAGTTAAAATGATGGTGACTTCCACCTTCTGAATTTTCATAGTCAGACTTTTCTCTTGAAGTTGTATATACTCTGTTCATTAAAATTTCCTGGGAACTACTGGAAACTTACAACTGATAAAGAATAAAGCTGATAAGCACCTCTATTAATTTGACCATTAAAGAAAAACACATTCCAATTTATTTGAACAATGCTTACATTCTGTTTTCTCTAGAAACATGTCTTTGAATATTAGCTGCTCCTAAAATACCCACCTTAAGAAAGCCTAGTCACTTGTAACTGCCTAAAGGTGGGGAAATGAAAGTGCCCCACCCCAGTATATAAAATGGGGCAAACCCAACAACATCCTCCCTGGCACTTAACGTTTTAGGAAGCACAGGCATCAAACTTGTAACTGAATTCTCTAACAATGGTAGATCTAAAAGTACATGGAAAGCCACATAACACTCAATATCCAAGTTATAAACAGTAAAATATTCCAGAACATTTTTACAATGTTATGATTTTCATCCAAAAG
>SJYA01001750.1:311959-416842 GCA_006410615.1 Neotragus moschatus | reverse complement strand
TTCTCAACCATCATAGTAGTGATGGAGTCAGGTGAGAATCATCAATAAAAATTAACTTTAAAAAAGAGTTATCAATAAAAGCTAATGCATAAGAATCTGGAAAGTATCTCCTCACAAAATTTGTTGTTGTTCAGTTGCTCAGTCATGTCTAACTCTCTGCGACCCCATGGACTGCAGCCCACGAGGCTCCCCTGTCCTTCACCATCTCCCAGAGTTTGCTCAAACTCATGTCCTCACAAAATACTAATGATTAACTGATAAGTACAAATTCTTAACAAAATTCTCTCTTTCTGGAGAAATCTGGCAGGCACTATCTTGACAAAGTGATAAAAGCTATCATCACCAAATCTACGGGACAAATCAACATCCTGTGTCTCTGGGTATGATGAAGGACACACCTCTGTGGTATTCCTTCCAAAAATGCATAAATTGAATCTAATCAGGAGGAAATACCAAGTCCAAATTGGACATCCTACAAAATAACTGGACTCTTCAAAAAGTAAGCAATGTTGTGCAAAAATGTCAAGAGAAGAAAAGATTAAGGAACTACTTCAGACTGAAGGAAACTAGAGAGACATTAGATCTGGATCCTGGACCTATGAAGGGTATTATGGAGATCATTGATGAAATCTGAANTACAAAATAACTGGACTCTTCAAAAAGTAAGCAATGTTGTGCAAAAATGTCAAGAGAAGAAAAGATTAAGGAACTACTTCAGACTGAAGGAAACTAGAGAGACATTAGATCTGGATCCTGGACCTATGAAGGGTATTATGGAGATCATTGATGAAATCTGAATGAAGTCTGTGGATGAAATGGTAATAATAGATCTTTCCTGAGAGGGATGCTAGCACTTCTGTTATATCAGCATGTCTGTTTTTAGGAAAAACACACAAGTATTAACTGGGTAGGGCAACTTGCTCTCAAATAGTTCAAAAAGTCATAAAAAATGTTAAAATATATAAAGAGAGAATTATAAGGCAAACTTGGCAAAAAGTTAATAAGTGGAAAATCTGAGCAAAAGTGACAGGAAAGTTCTTCACAATTTTTTAACGTTTCCACAAGTTTGAAATTATTTCAGAACAAACAAAAAACTTTTTAAAAGTAGTTTTTAAAAGTTCTCCTTCAGTTGGCTGAAGTACACACATTCCTTAAATCCACAGAAATATTCCTCCCTTCAAGTAAACTCCTTGAAGTTATACTCTCATTAGAGTCAATAAAAAATGTGGAGTTATTTCTAACTCTTCCACAAAACATCAATATGCAACTTTTCAGACTTGATACACTAAAAAGTAGCTGGTGTCTTTAAAAGTTCTCCAGTGGTTAACAAAGCCCAGAAAATAGCTAATTCACCAGTAGCAGCTAACTCCTCTACAAACCAAGCAGGCTGTCATGGGTCCTGACCTAATCACTGAGAATTCTCTATTACTCCCTGTGAACTATTGGAAGATACTGTAACTTTGGTTGTAGGCAGAGGTCTGCCTAAAGAAAGAGTCTCTACTGGTGCTACAAATCATTTATAAACCTGATTTTTAAAATCGTTTCTAAATAATTATAGAGAAAATATATCTGCAGTTTTTGCAATCTGTGGGAAATGGTGTTAGCCTAGAAGATACTCAAAAAAGCTAAACTAAATATGCAGAAGGCTTCCCCAGTGGCTCAGTGGTAAAGAATTCGCCTGCAATGCAGAAGACACAGGAGACGCGGTATCAATCCCTGGTTTGGGAAGATCCCTTGAAGAATGAAATGGCAGCTCACTTCAGTATTCTTGCCTGGAAAATCCCATGGACAGAGGAGCCTGGCGGGCTATAGCCCATAGGGTTGCAAAGAGTCAAACACAGCTGAACAGAGCACAGCATGGCAAAAAGAAAATCACATTCCAATTTACCATCATAAACTTTTTGTCACTCTGCTTTATCCAATAGTTAAAATGATGGTGACTTCCACCTTCTGAATTTTCATAGTCAGACTTTTCTCTTGAAGTTGTATATACTCTGTTCATTAAAATTTCCTGGGAACTACTGGAAACTTACAACTGATAAAGAATAAAGTCGATAAGCACCTCTATTAATTTGACCATTAAAGAAAAACACATTCCAATTTATTTGAACAATGCTTACATTCTGTTTTCTCTAGAAACATGTCTTTGAATATTAGCTGCTCCTAAAATACCCACCTTAAGAAAGCCTAGTCACTTGTAACTGCCTAAAGGTGGGGAAATGAAAGTGCCCCACCCCAGTATATAAAATGGGGCAAACCCAACAACATCCTCCCTGGCACTTAACGTTTTAGGAAGCACAGGCATCAAACTTGTAACTGAATTCTCTAACAATGGTAGATCTAAAAGTACATGGAAAGCCACATAACACTCAATATCCAAGTTATAAACAGTAAAATATTCCAGAACATTTTTACAATGTTATGATTTTCATCCAAAAGTATGGAAGTCTCTTGACTTACTCTTTGTAGCAGTTTAATACCAACTTCATCTACTACAGATAAACAGTGGCTAATCCAATTCCCTTAGATTCATATTTTAGAAAATGTAGAAACAGTTTCCCACAGTTATGTGCCTGTCTAGTAAAGAAGGGCATAGGATGAGATAAAAATATTTATGGTTTGAGGTAATTTAGGTGGAGAGCTACATTTTTTAGTACCAAATATTTAACACGCTGTAGCTTTCTGTACACCATACAGTTTGAGAGCAAAGAGTTTAGCTGCTGCTGGTATAGATAAGCTAAAGCAACATAATAATCAATGCTTCTCTTTGAACGCTCCATAAATATATTTCCCAAAGAGAAAATCTCTAGAAAAATTTGTCTTGTTCCTCACCCAAGAGCTAATTCCAGTTTCTTGATGGAAACTTCAAGTGAAATTTGCCATCTTCATGTTAAATTTACACATAAATTTTAGCTCTTAGAGTATCTTATGCTGATTTATATTCATTTAAGGCCAAGTATTGTGATAAAATTTATGTTTTTTACTTTCAACAGTTCATATTTAATATGGTGTCATCAGCCTGAATATGCTACTTGGAACTCTGAAAACCAATAAGCTTGACTGTTCCAATAAACAAATTATACTACTTACTCACTCAAAGATAATATATATACAAAATAATAAGGCTGTCTAACATGGAGAATGTTTAACAGAAATTATAAACCACTGACTATATCTAAATCTCAGCACAAAGACTTCACTTGTGGTTGCTTAGAATCCACCTCTGAATCTAGTCTTCTTTCTGTCAATTACTATTTCTGCTTTATTGCCTGTTTAGGAAAACTAGTTTTTAAGAGAATTTAACCAGTGATAGAATAATGCCTCCTCTCAAAGATGTTCATGTTGCAATTCCCACTAACTTGCGAAGCAAAAGGGACTTTGCAGGTGTGATTAAATTAAAGATCTTGAGGTAGATTATCCTGGATTATCCCAGTGAGACTAATGTAATCACAAGTGTCCTTATAAGGGAAGGAGACAGGCAAGAGAGTCAGAGAAGAGACAGAAGGGTGGAAACAGATGTGGAAATGATGCAATGGCTGGAAGGGAGCCACAAGCCAAGGAATGCAGGCAGCCTCCAGAAGCTGGAAAAGGCAAGGGACAGATACTTCCTTCCAGATTCTTCTACCTCCAGAAGGAAAGCAGCCCTGTCAACACTTTAGTCTCTTAAACCTATTTCAGACTTCTGACTTCCACAACTATAATTCAATAAGTTTGTGCTGTTTTAAGCCTCTAAGTTTTCATTAATTGGTAACAATAGCAATAGGAAACTAACAGAATCATTTTTTTTAATAACCTACAAACGGTCAGTATGAAATAAACTTGTATGTATATAACATTCAAAACTACTTAGAAAATAATATGCTAAATGTTAAAACTAATGTCTGATTTTATGAGGAATTCTGAGGACTATCTTTAGATAGTCCTATAGTTCACTATCTTTAGACAAGCATTTTTTGATCCGCTATTTGCCAAACTCTGGTATTTAAAAGATGTACAATATAAATATATCAAGGCAGAAATTCTCACCTTCAAGTACTTCCAAAAAGTCACACAAGTGAACGAACATTTACAATAAGATGATAAGCACTTTGGAAACAAGAGAAGGACATTTCCATTGAGGGTGGGGAGTGCACAAATGAAATGGCCCTGGGATTTCTTTGGAAGGAATGATGCTAAAGCTGAAACTCCAGTACTTTGGCCACCTCATGNAATCAGGAAAGGAGTTCATCAAGGCTGAATATTGTCACCCTGCTTATTTAACTTATATGCAGAGTACATCATGAGAAATGCCGGGATGTACGAAGCACAAGCTGGAAACAAGATTGCTGGGAGAAATATCAGTAACCTCAGATATGCAGATGACACCACCCTTATGGCAAAAAAGTGAAGAAGAAATAAAGAGCCTCTTGATGAAAGTGAAAGAGGAGAGTGAAAAAGCTGGTTTAAAACTCAATATTCAGAAAACCAAGATCATGCCATCCAGTCCCATCACTTCATGACAAATAGATGGGGAAGCAATGGAAACAGTGAGAGACTTTATTTTTCTGGGCTCCAAGATCACTGCAGACAATGACTGCAGCCATGAAATTAAAAGACACTTGTTCCTTGGAAGAAAAGCTATGGTCAACCTAGACAGCATATTATNTCAATATTCAGAAAACCAAGATCATGCCATCCAGTCCCATCACTTCATGACAAATAGATGGGGAAGCAATGGAAACAGTGAGAGACTTTATTTTTCTGGGCTCCAAGATCACTGCAGACAATGACTGCAGCCATGAAATTAAAAGACACTTGTTCCTTGGAAGAAAAGCTATGGTCAACCTAGACAGCATATTATAAAGCAGAGACATTGCTTTGCCAACAAAGGTCCATCTAGTCAAAGCTATGGTTTTTCCAGTAGTCATGTATAGATGTGAGAGTTGGACTATAAAGAAGGCTGAGCACTGAAGAACTGATGCTTTTTGAACTGTGGTGTTGGAGAAGACTCTTGAGAGTTCCTTAGACTGCAAGGAGATCCAACCAGTCCATCCTAAAGGAAATCAGTCCTGAATATTCATTGAAAGGACTGATGCTGAAGCTGAAACTCCAATACTTTGGCAACCTGGTGTGAAGAACTGACTCATTGGAAAAGACCCTGATACTGGGAAAGATTGAAGGTGGGAGGAGAAGGGGATGACAGAGGATGAGATGGTTGGATGGCATCACCATGTCAATGAACATAAGTTTGAGTAAACTCCAGGAGTTCGTGAGGGACAGAGGGGCCTGGCATGCTGCAGTCCATGGGGTCACAAAGTGTTGGACATGACTGAGCAACTGAACTGAACTGAACTTGCCCTACTTAGAATCACGTGGGTGAAAGTGTTGGTTTCTCAATCATGTCTGACCCTTTGCAACCCCATGGACTGTAGCCCACCAAGCTTCTATGCCCATGGGATTCTCCAGGCAAGAATGCTGGAGTGGATTGCCATTTCCTCCTCCAGGGTATCTTCCTGACCCAGGGATCAAACCCAGGTCTCCTGTATTGCACAGCCATCAGCAATCACAGAGACCAGGAAAAATGAATCCAAAGGTAAGACATGTATTCATCCGGTGCGTCATGCACTTCAGGCCACCAATTCTGAAATCCAGGTGGAGGGAATTAGGATATAAGGCATGACAGGGCTTGCAAGACAGCGCTGATGGTAAAAAAAAAAAAAAAAAAAAAAACCCTGCCTGCCATTTCAGGTAGACCTAAGAGACTCGGGTTCGATGCCTGGGTCAAGAAGATCCCCTAGAGGAAGGCATGGCAATTGACACCATTATTCTTGCCTGAAGAATCCCATGGACATAGGAGTCTGGTGGGCTACAGTCCATAGGGTCACACAGAGTTAAAAACAACTGAAGTGACTTAGCACACACATAGAAGCATGAAGGGGTAACTTTTGAAGTTTGTGTAAAGTATTTATAAGCAGATAAACTAGGGGAAAAAATGAACACCTGAAAAAAGCACTAGCTGTTAGAGTAACAGAGGACAAATGCAAAGTAATCACAGATTTTAGGCACTCCCAAATGTTCAAGGAAGCAAAATAATATTTAGTTGCTAATACAATAATATTTAGCTGCTATATCAATGGTTCTCCTTTGTAAATAAAGAAATACTGTGATCATCAATTTATAAGAGAATAATAAAGTGCAAAAGAATAAGAGAAAAGGCTTCAAAAGTTTAATAATTTCACACTGTAAGTAAGAAGTCAAGTTTTGTACATGTTTCATTTATTTTATTGAATACCTTGATGGAACATGGAATCTTGGGTTTAAAAAAAAAAAACTATAGTGTATTCCACAGCTTTTCTATAAGCCTTCTAAAGACCTATAACACAACTCAAAGGAGAAAAAAATAAAATAAAATGTATCTTGTTCTAGGGTTGATCATTTTATCCCTGCAATCTGTATATTTATAAACCTAATTTTAGTATCGTGTTACTGTATTAATTTATAATGTGAATTAATTATGACTTTTAATATTTCATTACTGGAAGGAAATCATATTAATGACAACCACTTACTGATTCCTTCCTACAAAATGAACCAGAAAATTTTCCAGTTCCTTTTTGTACATGATCTCATTTAATCCTCACAAAATCTGTGAATAGATACAATCTTCTCTATTTTTCAAACAACACTCAGAAAGAAGTCACTTGCTCAAGGTCAGAGACATTTAACCAATGAAAGAGCTAAATGCTGGCAACAAAGTTCTGTGAATCCATGCTTTTTCCTCATGCTATATTGAAGCTAGAATTTTCTAATGATATTTCTCTGATATAACCACACAGATAATGCTATTTCTCACTTTTACATCTTTACAGAATTTGAAAGAATCTTCAGGTATACGCTGTAGTTCTCTGTGTCCCGTACAGCACACAGAAGACACCACTGTTTTGGAAAATATTCTGGAACATGCTCAAGTTGTTACCGAATAACTTTATTTTTACTCAAAATGGCAACAATCTTAATTTTTATTATCTTTTTTATTAATTTTCACTGGAGTACAGTTGCTTTACAATATTGTGTTAGTTTCTGTGGTATCCTGATACAGAATAATTAACATCTTGAAATGTGCAGAACAGACCACGTCCTGGTCCACGTGGCCCCGTGGACTTCTTGTGGAGATGTATGAACTAGATATGGACCGTGAGCATGTTATTGCCTCATTTGTAACAAAAGACATAATAACATCTAGTCATCTATTATATTTTTCCCAGAAACCACTGCAAGCATCCAATGACATAATATATGCATAACGCTTTCTAAACTTAAACCATCAGTGAATATAAGCACTAAAACCAGCAGGTTCACAGCAGCTACTCACCCAGAGTAATATCCAGGACTGCCAATATTCACTTCATCTAATTTTGGATTTATGATTGGTACAAAAACAAAGAAAAAAGTCTGGATTGGCAAATTTACAATTTATTAACACACAACATGCAAGGGCATGTTGATTGATGGCACAAAAGTTTTCAAGCCTTGAAAAAGTGCCATCAAGTGGTAAATGGAACTTACCACTGCTTCCCAGAAAGTTCTCAAATATTCCTGCCATCTTACTATCATACTTGCAGTTTAGTTCAATGACTGCTCATTCAATAAGCTTGATTGAAAGTCTAGAAAATTCCATTGTTGAAGAGTTATTTCAAGTAATCCTGAGTCATGGTTGCTTTGAAAACCATTTCAATAATCTCACCTTCCTATAATTATTATCCTTAATAATAAGCCTGTCCTTAACCAGGCTTCCCTGGTGGCTCAGATGGTAAAGAATCTGCCTGCAATGTTAGAGACCCAAGTTCAATCCCTGGGTCGGGAAGATCTCCTGGAGAAGTGAATGGCTACTCACTCTAGTATTCTTGCCTAGAGAACTCCATGGACAGAGGAGCCTGGCTACAGTCCATGGGGTCTCAAAGAGTCAGACACGACTGAGCGACTAACAAATCAATCAAATCTAAGATGCCATGGACAGTAAGACACATCCAGATTGCAGAGATATTAAAGAGGGGAGAACATAGGTATCTTAGAATTAATGAAATATACTTAAGTCAAAGACTAGTGTCTTTATTTTAGAACAAACCAGAACACTAAAAGTCATCCAGTGTAGTAACCCCATGGCCATACTTGTGTAACCTGAACAGTGACAGGGCATTACTATATCACCAGCCATTTCGTTAAAATTACCAATTACTTATGGTACATATATATATATATATATTAATATCGGGGCTTCCCTGGTGGCTCAGATAGTAAAGAATCTATCTGCAATGCAGGAGACCCAGAATATGATCCCTGGATTGGGAAGATCCCCTGGAGAAGGGAATGGCTATCCACTCCAGTATTCTGGCTTAGAGAATTCCACAGAGGAGCCTGGCAGGCTACGGTCCATGGGGTTAAAATTAAAAATTATTTATGATATAATATATAGGTTAATATTATATGTGTTAATGCTATATAATATCAATGAACCGGTACCTAACTATAATCAGATAGTATATATAATTATATGTATTTAGTTCAAATATGCCAATGCATATGCAAAATTCTTATGAAAGATAGGAATTTCACAAGCTGTGATATGAGTGACATTTTCACATTTTAGGAGTCATAATTGGAGCAACTTGTACTAAAATTTACATAATATGTTACATCTTTAAAGGCTGGTTTAGTTTGTCTTTAATAGATGAGGGGATAGTTTGATAAAGTTTATTAGTTACTAATCATGACCTGGGAAAGTGTTCTAGCTCACTGGAAAAAAGTGCCTGTTTATTATCTTATTTTCTCATTACCAAAACACTTGGTCTTTCTACAAAAAGCCTACTCATTTCACAAGCTTTATGATTTACAGTTTAGTGCTTCATCTATTTAGCTAAGAACCATAAATCAAATAGTTATTTTAATTAATATGTTCAACATAAAGTAAAAAATGCTTTTTAAAAACTAAGAAATCAAACTAATAAATGAATTCAGTAAAGTTTCCAGAAATATAAATCAGTTACACTTACATACACTAACAAACTATCTGGAAGAGAAATTAAGAAAAAAAAACCTCATTTACAATTGCATCTGTAAATGATCTGGCAATACTACCTAACTTAGTTATCAAATGCAGCATCACCAAAATCAGAACAAAAGACACTGAATGTCTCTTTGGTGCGATGAAATGGAAAGAACACAGTCTCACTTATACAACATTCTAGTCATAATGTTTAATCTGACTCTAACAGGAAATACAATCTGACAAAACCAAACCGGAGGCATTCTACATGAAAACTAGCCTCTACTCTTCAACACTATCAATATTAGAAAAGATAAAAGGCAGTAGGGGCTTTTCTAGGTTAAAGGAGATTAAAAAGGCATGACAACCAAATGCCAGGTATGCGCCTTACTTGAATTTGGATTGGGGAAAACTGGAAAAGGACATTTCTGGGACAACTGAAAAAATTAGAAGACAAATGGTATACAGTTAACTTTATTATATTAGTGTTAAATGTCTTAGCTATAATGACAATAGAGTGGTTGTGCAATGTCTAAAAATGTCTTTGTTTTTAAAAGATACATGCTGACATACCATGTCTACATTTTACTTTCAAATGGTTCAGCATTTAGTAAAGGAAGTAAAGAAAGGTCCCCAAATGTTAAAAACTGGTGATTTTACATGAAGGGATACTGTATCCATGGTATTGTTTCTTCCACATTTTATAGACTTAATTTTTTTAATAAAATTGAAGCAAAAAATTTATAGCTTATATCTGATGTCACTATGTTACCATGGCCTTTAGTTTCCTCCTCTAAATCTTTTTTTTGTATTAAATTAGAAAAAAGTCTTAATGATTATACGTGGTACTTACAAAAATATTCAATGAAACTGGATTCAAACTCCTAGTTGAACTATAAATTAGCAAAACTTTAGAAAAAGCAACTTAAAAGTAGGTGTATAGAACCAATCAAAACTACTCTAATTCCTTCATGCTTACACTGCTGGTGATAAATTTAAATTGACCAAATAAAATAAGGAAATGTTTGCCTGTAATATCTCCCAGTTACTTCTAGGTTTGCCACACACCACATCCATTGGCTGAAACAAGTAACCTCTGGAACCATGTGCAGTAGTAGTATAAATTTGTGCACAGCATGGTTTATACTTTATATCATCTATGCCTCATTAAAAAAAAAGACTTTAGCTTTGAAACTATATTTTACTACTCAATTTAAACCTACCTCTGGGCTTCCCTGGTGGTCTAGTGGTTAAGAATCTGCCTGCCAATGCAGAGGACGTGGGTTCGATGCCTGGTCTAGGAAGATTCCACATGCTGCGGGGAAACTAAGCCCGTGGGGCGCAACTACTGAGCCAGCATCCTAGAGCGCCGGAGCCTGGACTAGTGAAGCCACGCCTCTAGAGCCAGGGCTCCTCAACAAGAGAAGCTCTGCAGTGAGAAGCCCATGCACTGCAACCAAGAGGAGCCCCCACAACTAGAGAAAGTCTACACACAGCAACCAAGACCCAGGGCAACGAACAATAAATAAATAAATGCATCATTAAAAAAGAAAACAACAAAAGTACTTCTGGCCCAACCAGGCTCCCATCCCCTCTGAACCTACTGACAGAGGTCTTCTTAAGGCCTCACATTCGGCCTTTCTCTAGCTTTTTTTTTTTTTTAAGTATCTGAACTAATTGGAGGTCAAGCAAGTAGAAGCCAAATACATGTGATTCTGCTATGCCTAAATTCCTACCACCATGTCACAGAATAACAATATGCTCTTAGCTTTTATTGAAGGTTATTTCACAAAAAGTCATATTTAAAATGCTTCCATACCCACTGTAAAACTGCAGTCACTCCAATGTAACATGAAGTCTCAAATGACAAATTTCATTCAGAACCAAGTGTTGAGAAAAACTGTTTCCACTGAGAAGCTGTCATTTTTATCTGCTTTTAGGTTACTTATCAGATATACCGTATTGCTCTGCTGCTGAGAAGCCGAAGAATCAACCCTGACACTGAACAAACACGACATTAACATCTGCAAATTACATATTAGCCTCCATCTCCTTTCCTTGGTTCCAACTGTCCACTTCTGTTTTATTAACAGTCTTTACTTGATGCCATTTCCTAGTGCTTTTAAGAAAGAAAGTGCAAGTCGCTCAGTCATGTCCAACTCTGCAACCCCATCGACTACACACTCCACGGAATTCTCTAGGCCAGAATACTGGAAAGGGTAGCCTCTCCTTTCTCCAGGGAATCTTCCCAACGCAGGGATCGATCCCAGGTCTCCCGCATTGCAGGCATTCTTTACCAGCTGAGCCACCAGGGATGCCCAGTAAGAAAGAAGAAAGTTTTAAGAACGAAGATCAGTATAAATAAAATTTTAATATACAACATAGTGATGAAAACAGAGGTGATAGTTGCACCACATTATGAATATACTAAATGCTACTGAATTATACATTTTATTTAAAATAGTTCACTTTATTTCCTGCAAATTTTATCTTAACTAAAAAGGAGTACAGCATAATCCCAGCAAGTAGCATATGGTTGGCTGCCAAATAATCACACTACCTTCTTCCATTTTCACCGCGGTGTGTGGAGAGAAAACTAATCTGTTCTCTGCCCTGAGTATTGTATCTCTCTCCCTCTACTCCATTACGCTCCACTACACTTCTCAGCTGCTCAGTCTATGTTAAGCCTTAAACATTCTCTTGGAGCAGCAGTTTCTGAATGAGCCTNAAATAATCACACTACCTTCTTCCATTTTCACCGCGGTGTGTGGAGAGAAAACTAATCTGTTCTCTGCCCTGAGTATTGTATCTCTCTCCCTCTACTCCATTACGCTCCACTACACTTCTCAGCTGCTCAGTCTATGTTAAGCCTTAAACATTCTCTTGGAGCAGCAGTTTCTGAATGAGCCTGCTTTGGGGGCTCAAGTGAATTCTTTTTTTCAAAGATTTTTTCATAGAATCCCAGTACATAACTCAAATAAAACTAAAACCAGCTGCTCCAGTTGAAGATAAGTAGTGAGGGGTCTAAGACCTCCAGACAGTATAGCCCTGGGGGGTCCTCCTCAACTTAAANTGAACTGAACTGAACTGAATATTAAAATATGATACATGCAGAGTCTTAGGAACATTGTTATTGCATTAAATGAAGTACACCTCTAGAGGAAAGATGGCAAATCTGACAGCACAAAACAATGAAGAAAAAACAAGGGGAGAAGGCACAAGAAACGAATGGCAGCTGTGACCACTCTGATGTAAAAGTAGCAGTTCAATACACACGGGTTTAATGAACACATAAAATGAGATTATGAAAATACTGGCATTAGTAAATTACAGTCTTCTCTATTAAAAAAGCTAAATTTCAAGAAAATTACTTTCAAATGTATTAAAACTGTTACCAGCTTGCACAAGTTTTATTATTCACATCTCCAATGCACCTGCCACAAATTAGTCACAGTGAAAGACTTCTGAATTAATTAAATCTGATATTACCTTGCTTTATGAATAATATAAATAAGATTTTTAGGTAGACCAGTTTTTGTTTCCAAGTATCCTTAAGCATAGAGAGGCATACTTAGAGTTAAGCTGGCTACAAGATTTTGTTGGTTATTCAAATCCAAATTCCCTAAGAATCTCTAATAAGTAATACATTTCATATATCATAACTTTTATTTTCAACACAATAAATTATACAATTAAAACTCAGATTTGGATTGTGCATCAATTCCTGTTTTCCCGCCCAAATACTGACAAATAATTGAGTTCCACTCAGACATATTTAAACCAAGTTACTCAATTTTCTTGCAACAATATTAATTATAAATATAGTAACGCCTACACTTCCACTAGGGAGAAAAAATTTTTTTCTGTTTTAAAAGATGTTCATTTAATGATGTGAACAAGAAAAAAATCATAAGGGGATTCTGATACTTGGAATCACCAGCAATAAATAATGCAAAAACAAAAACAAAAGGAATATTTTGTGAAATAGTTATTTCTAAAATGCATCATAAAGTAAATCTCAATTGTGATTTTTTAAGTATATAATCTACTATTCCAAAGTGTAGCTTAAACTATCTACTTATTTAGTTTTTTAATTGATACCAATGTTAGCAAAGATATTCCATTTTAAATTTTTATAAGACTTCTACAATATACAAAAACACTGTTCATGTGGACTTAAAACTTCATGCAAAAATTGCTTCCAACTTTTAAGTCAAGGATTTTAAGTAAAAGATACTATCATTTCCAAAATTGAACACAGACTTTTATCTTGCTATATGTATTCGGCTTCTATAGAAAACATATAGAAAGAAGCTGCTAGACTTTATTAAGCAACAGGCAGCTTCAAATTGGCAGACCACTTTTCAATAGAATTTATGGGTGGAATCTGGCATGTTGGTACAAGGCTAACTCCAAATACAGACAAGCAAGTCCCGACAAGAGGCTGCAAGTCACTGGTCCTTTTTCCCAGGGTTTACAATGATTTGACCTAAAAGCACACACCTTTAAAAGATATATTTTGCTTTTGAAATATATCTGCAATGTACTTTACATAATTACATTGAAAACATACTCAAATATAGTCTTTTACATTTGTCAGATTCATTTATCTAATCCCAAACTATTCCTTCTACTTTGAAAATTAAGTACTATCTAGGAAAAATGCACACATGAACACCTGTTTTTCCTAATTAAATATACAGTTACTTTTTTAATCTACTTCTGAGTCTTTTCAGAAAATATGAACTGGTGAGAAATCCAAATTTCAATTTTCATTGTCTAATTTAGAGAAATTAGAGAAAGTAAAGACTGTTTCTATGTAATTAATCAAAAAGATGGAAATATCTGGTTTTCTCTCCCTCCCATCCTGTCTTTCAAACTACATGACACACTGAAAACTGAAGGACCTTTCTCAATCAACCTTCCCGTAAATAAGTTAATGAATTAACCCTTACCTTCAGTGCCTCTGTAAAACATGCAAGTTCCATGCACCACAGCCCCAGCCAACTAGTATTTAGGGGCCCATCTTCCATGCAGGAAAGCTTACCCATTTGCCAAGTTGCTAAGTCGCTTCAGTCGTGTCCGACTCTGTGTGACCCCATAGACAGCAGCCCACCAGGCTCCCCCATCCCTGGGATTCTCTAGGCAAGAAGACTGGAGTGGGTTGCCATTACCTTCTCCAATGCATGAAAGTGAAAAGTGAAAGTGAAGTCGCTCAGTCGTGTCTGACTCTTAGTGATACCATGGACTGCAGCCTACCGGGCTCCTCCATCCATGGGATTTTCCAGGCAAGAGTACTGGAGAGGGGTGCCATTGCCTTCTCTGTGAGAGATTTAACCCATGCCCCTTGTTAAATCTTATAAGTCTGTTGTGTTTGTCCCCAGTCCTGTTTGTACTCACTATACAGCTATTCAATAGCTACAACTGTAATCATATTCAAGTAATTACAATATAAACTGATAAAATTTTTTCTAAATGAAAAAAAAAAAAGATGTCTTATAGGACTGAGGCAAGTCACTGAAACAAAAAACTGCTATCAAATCAAGTACAGAAGAAACAGCCATAAAGGCAAATGAGAAAAACTGTAAAATTTTAGGATGACTTGACAGTCAAACCAATTCAAAAGTGCTTTTACATTCTGATTCCATTTTAAAGGAATCTTTGAAGTATGATTTAGTAAAAAAAAAAAAAAAAAAAAGTAGAAAAAAGACTCCACTACCATTAACATATCCATTTACAAAGCAAGGGCCTTGAGGTGGACCTACCTACCTCAAAGTCTAGCAAGTGTTTGGCTTTACTTTTACTTGACAAATTCTTTTATGGAGAAATGTTCTACATCTTAATATGGATGGTGATCAAATGATATATATTATATCCCAACTTAAGACTTAAATTAATTGACTTTAATTAAATTAAATTAATTTAATTTAATTCAATTAATACAGACAAACCTTAAGGGTTAACCAGAGAGTCTCAGCCTTAGCACTACGGATATTTTCAATGAGATAATTCTTTGTGGGAGGAAGTTTGGTTCACTGTAGATTGTGGGTGTCTAGAGAATCCCATGGACAGAGGAGCCTAGTGGGCTACAATCCAAGGGGTCAAAAAGAGTCAAATACAACTGAAGTGATGTAACACACACATATACACACACACAGATAGCACCCACAGCCCCAGTATAACAACCAAAAATGCCTCTGTGCCATGCGTGCTCATTGGTGTCTAACTGTTTGCAACCCCATGGATTATAGCCCACCAGGCTCCTCTATCCATGGAATTTTCCAGACAAGAATACTGGAGAGGGTTGCCATTTCCTCCTCCAGAGGATCGAACCTGCGTCTCCCATATTGGCAGGCGGATTTTTTACCACTGAGCTACCTGCCTTCAGACATCACCAAATGCTGCCTGGGGGATAAAAATCCACTACCCTCCCCAGCTGAGAAGCATTATGTTAAACTCCTCATCTAACTAGAAGAACATAGTAAACCTTTCTTACGACTTCTCAAAGCTTCAATCAGAGTACAATCAGACTATGACTTAAAAATGAAAACTAGAATCCCTGACCTACAAGGACAGGGGAATTTAAAAGACTTCCATTTGTCACAAGCGATATTTATCCAAGTCGCCTGATCAGAAGAAATATGTGGGATGCTTATAGACATGCATTCCAAGATGCTTTCACTAGAAATAAGGTAGGTCTGGGGTGAGGCTTAGAAATCAAATTGTGTAACAAGCACCTCAGGTGATTTTTTATAAACATGCAAGTTGGAAACATACTCTAAGACTTCTGTATACACCTTAGGTAGAAAATGTTTTGGTTATACTGCATGACAAAAATCCTCAACATTTCCACAAGCATAATAAACAAGGCTTTCTCTTTTTTAGCTCATGCTTAAAAACATAAAGTAAAATAAAATAATATAAAGATCTACTAAAGCTGAAAAGAATCTGCATGCAATGCAGGAGACCTGGGTTTGATTCCCGGGCTGGGAAGATCCCCTGGAAAAGGAAATGGCAACCCACTCCAGCATTCTTGCCTGGAAAATCCCATGGACAGAGAGAGGAGCCTGGCAGGCTTCAGCTCACGGGGTCACAAGAGTCGGACACGACTTAGCGACTAAACCGCCAACGCAAAGCTGAAACACCAGGCATAGGAGCTATCTAATATTTTGAGAAAGACCAACAAACATCTGAGGACTCCCCTGGGGCCCAGGAGACAGACGGCATCTCTGGATTGCAAGACCCTGCCTTTCAAACCTAGGGCAGCAGAAAGAGAAAGCTCTGGGTTGCTGGTCAGTCGCTCAGTCACGCCTCTTTGCAACCCCATAAACTGTAGTCCACCAGGCTCCTCTGTCCATGGGATTTTCTAGGCAAGAACACTGGAGTGGGTTGCCATTTCTTTCTCCAGAGGGGTCTTTCTGACCCAGGGATCAAACCTGCATCTCTTGCATTGGCAGGCAGATTGCTTTACCACTGAGCCACCAGGGAAGCTCTAGAGAAAGCCCTATGTAAACTTAAACTGGGATCCCGTTTCCAATAAACCTTGTGGCCAATCTTTTGTCTCAACAAACCACTATCTCTTGTCACAATCTGCCCTTACAGCAACTCCCCACTGTCCACAAGTGCTCCTAATGACCCGCTCACTCCTTTGGGACACTTGCTCCTACCAGCAGGCCCTCTGGCTGCGCAAGCTCAGTGATGGGCTCTCATCCCAGCAGGAAGTAGATCTTTTTTTATTTTAACCAGCCTGCGGCAACCTCTGCTTAGCTTCAAGGTCGTCTTCTTTACACCAGTTCTTTGTGTTCCCTTCTCATCTGCCCTTCACATTTCTCTGCTTTCCCTTCCCCACAACACTGACCAGAAAGTGTGTTCATTCCCGCTTGCATCTGATCCCTGATCTGTTATCTTGCCTTTATTTCTCTAACTGCATTTCTGACAGATTGTCTGGCTTAGTTTTCTGAGGTTCCCTCATAAAGGGGTGTTTTTATGCCTGGCCACTCCAAAATAATCATCACAACTATAATGACAATCATAGTAATGGATTACTAGCATGACAACCTTTCCTGTTGCAGGCATTTTGCTGCATGCTTTACATAAATCATCTTACTTCTTTTTCATAATTCTGAGAGAGAGGTACAAATATTATTCCTACTTTATAGAAAGGGAAAAGACTTGAAAGATTTTGCTAGCTCTCCTCATTCCATGCGGTCTCTGCACTCTGGCACTGCCTTTTTTCCTTGCTTTCCTTCCTCCAAAATATATGCCCACTCTCTATTTCACTTCCCCATACCTTTCCTCTTCTGTATAAAATATAACATCTTTTACCTAGTTCTCTATGGAGGACGTAAATGCTTTCTCCATGTTCTTTGTGTAAAATAAAAGTAGTACTATTCGCTGTCTTTAATTATTTAATGTTTTTCACTTTGTGTCTTTTCTCGTCCAATTACAACATAAACCCTAAGGCCCTGGTCAAGTGTCATACTTCTTAGACACATGGATCCACAGCACAGTCCTACTCAGGAAAGAACCACTCCAAACAACAACTAAAAGTATATATGTTGTTGAAATCATTTCAACAAGGCATACAATGAATGCGAAATACATATGAGTCATTGTGTCAGATGCTAAAGGTAGAAAAATGGCATTGTCTCCACCTTCAGTGCCTTTACAGACTAGCAGTGGAGAAGGGCTTGCACATGAACACTAAGGATGTAAGATAACTTTCGTCATACAGAAGGGTGGGAGCCAGAGAGGGAGAAGAAAACTTGACCTGGGGGCTGGGGGTTGACTGCAAAGATTTTATAGCAGAAATGAGTTGAGTAGCATTTGTGATGATTAGGACACCACACTACCAGGAGAGTGGATAAGAGGACATTCCCAACAAAAAGACCAGTCTGTGAACACAGAGATGTGAAAGGGCAAGAGGAATGGTAAAAAATTTGGAGAGGCTGGAAGACAGAGCTGGGGTATAGGATGGGAGCCGGGGGAAGGGGCAGAAGTGAAGTCACATTAAGGAGTGTGGGTGTTCTCAGAGCAACTGGGTTAGGCATCAAAAAGGAGAGAAACAAGGACTGAAGTCAACAGTCAGACCAAATTTACCCCATGGATGGCTAGAGTCTTAAGGATTAGATCCTAGCATTCTAGAAGAGGAAGCCACACCCATTCAGTGTTTCCATAAGTAATCAACATGACTTTTCATCCTCACCTTCAATACCATCAATGATTTCTTAAGTCACTAGCTTACAAAAGAATGCATCTAAAATTCTGCTGTATGGGAATTCCCTGGCCGTCCAGTGGTTAAGACTCTGAGCTTCCACTGCCAGGAGACCAGGTTCAATCCCTGGTTGGGGAACTAAGATTCCACAAAAATAAAACTCTGCTCTATGTTTGGGGGCCAGTGAGTCTCTGTGTCACAAAAAGTAAGCAGTAAAGCAATGAGGAGCTCATTATCACCTTACTACTACTTTTTTAAAAAATGTTTTTTACACCCCTTGGAATCTACAATACAGTATAGCCTAAAAGAAATGCAAGTGATAGCTCAAAAGAAAAAAAGACTTAAAGACAATGTTTATTTGTTCCTCATCACATTCCAGAAAGGACTCCAAGTGAAGGACTGTCTGTGGATTTCTGTCACCATACAGTCTTGAGCTCCCATTTCCATATATAATGAGGCTATCAATCTCTTTAATACGACAGCTTCAAAAAGTACGAGGTGCTATACACTTTGTAGCTCTACCAAGCTGTGCTTTCAAAGCAGCATGATTACATTTCTGAGCATGTAAATGCTCTTGGAAATCACCATGAAGCCATTTAAACAAATTTTTTACTTGATTAAACCCATAAATGCCACCTTCTTTATAGAAATTTAAGAATGACCAAAAAAAATCACTGTCATTAAAATTTCCTAATCACTGAGTTCTTCATTGCTACATCTACATAGATATATTGACTTTAAAAAATCTCCAATTAACAGTCACATTTCATTAGGAACATAAATGCATTAAAAAAAAAAACCCTCTCTTATTATTTGCCATTTTTAAAATTCTAGAACGAGAGCCTGAAATTTCTGCATTCCTGGAGACTAACTGCACGTCTCATATCAGGGGATACAGAGAGGCCCAACAATTGTGTATTCTCTGAGGAGCTTTCCCAGGTGATCAACACAAGCTTATGCTACTATACCTGTTTACCTCTTTCTGCAGAAATCACTTAAACCTTTTATCCCCAGTGGCTAACTCACTAACCTTACACTTGCTTAGCCTCAACCAATATTTGTAAATGGCCTTGCTGGAGCTGATAACAACGGTGGTGACAAGAAAACTAAAACTCTGACCACTATGAAATTTTCACGGCTTCCACTGTCTAACACACAACCCCAAGTCATGCTCTAAAAATCCTTCACTGACACCATTATTGTTTTTGCTCTTCTCCGATGGGGGAATGCTTAAATATAAAAGCCAGCTCAATTAGGGAGAGCAAATTGAAGCCAGAGGAACAAACGTGTATGTGTCCAATGTTCTAAAGTTGAATACGACACTTAAGACAATTACCAACATCTCAAATAAGCAAAGAAAAGATTATTATATTTACAACCTGTTTTCCTCCTGGGGAAGTTAAAGTAGAAATCTCTCTCTTAGGAGGTAGAAAAGTTAATATGCTTCCTCCTTCCCGGATTAAATGCTCTCCTTCTGCCACTCACAATTCTGTGACAGTAGATGTTGGAGGGGAAAAAAAAAAAAAAAAGATGCGGCAAAGTAGAGCTGAATCACCCTCAAAATGCCTGAAGCGCCGTGTTCCAAAGCCGAGAGAATCATGACTGCCTTGGGCAAACTGCCTGGCTGCCAGTGCAGCCCCAAATGACCATAAATAAAGCTTTAATTACATTAATTAGAGAAACTGCTTCCTGCAGAGCATCTCTGCATTTGGGGGCCCTGTCTCAGCTCTGGAGCCAGTACCCTCCCCATGGGCTCACCCACTCCCAGACATCTCATCCCCTCACCGCTTATAACACAGCACCTAATTGTGCTTCAGTGTGTCCTTGACTCATTTCTTCTCCAAGGCCCCCTCTCATTCTCGGTGACAGGCGTCACCCACTGCTATTCTATCCTCTAACTTGGCCGAGCATGGGTAATAAGGTCCACAGTGACTACAGAGCACAGCCTGTGGACTGGAGGGTCATCTGCCACCTGATTTCTCACGGAATTGCCCAGCTACTGATAGGTGAAGTGATACTGTAATTGCTGTTCAAGTCTCAGNCCATACCTTTCCTCTTCTGTATAAAATATAACATCTTTTACCCAGTTCTCTATGGAGGACCTAAATGCTTTCTCCATGTTCTTTGTGTAAAATAAAAGTAGTACTATTCGCTGTCTTTAATTATTTAATGTTTTTCACTTTGTGTCTTTTCTCGTCCAATTACAACATAAACCCCTAAGGCCCTGGTCAAGTGTCACACTTCTTAGACACATGGATCCACAGCACAGTCCTACTCAGGAAAGAACCACTCCAAACAACAACTAAAAGTATATATGTTGTTGAAATCATTTCAACAAGGCATACAATGAATGCGAAATACATATGAGTCATTGTGTCAGATGCTAAAGGTAGAAAAATGGCATTGTCTCCACCTTCAGTGCCTTTACAGACTAGCAGTGGAGAAGGGCTTGCACATGAACACTAAGGATGTAAGATAACTTTCGTCATACAGAAGGGTGGGAGCCAGAGAGGGAGAAGAAAACTTGACCTGGGGGCTGGGGGTTGACTGCAAAGATTTTATAGCAGAAATGAGTTGAGTAGCATTTGTGATGATTAGGACACCACACTACCAGGAGAGTGGATAAGAGGACATTCCCAACAAAAAGACCAGTCTGTGAACACAGAGATGTGAAAGGGCAAGAGGAATGGTAAAAAATTTGGAGAGGCTGGAAGACAGAGCTGGGGTATAGGATGGGAGCCGGGGGAAGGGGCAGAAGTGAAGTCACATTAAGGAGTGTGGGTGTTCTCAGAGCAACTGGGTTAGGCATCAAAAAGGAGAGAAACAAGGACTGAAGTCAACAGTCAGACCAAATTTACCCCATGGATGGCTAGAGTCTTAAGGATTAGATCCTAGCATTCTAGAAGAGGAAGCCACACCCATTCAGTGTTTCCATAAGTAATCAACATGACTTTTCATCCTCACCTTCAATACCATCAATGATTTCTTAAGTCACTAGCTTACAAAAGAATGCATCTAAAATTCTGCTGTATGGGAATTCCCTGGCCGTCCAGTGGTTAAGACTCTGAGCTTCCACTGCCAGGAGACCAGGTTCAATCCCTGGTTGGGGAACTAAGATTCCACAAAAATAAAACTCTGCTCTATGTTTGGGGGCCAGTGAGTCTCTGTGTCACAAAAAGTAAGCAGTAAAGCAATGAGGAGCTCATTATCACCTTACTACTACTTTTTTAAAAAATGTTTTTTACACCCCTTGGAATCTACAATACAGTATAGCCTAAAAGAAATGCAAGTGATAGCTCAAAAGAAAAAAAGACTTAAAGACAATGTTTATTTGTTCCTCATCACATTCCAGAAAGGACTCCAAGTGAAGGACTGTCTGTGGATTTCTGTCACCATACAGTCTTGAGCTCCCATTTCCATATATAATGAGGCTATCAATCTCTTTAATACGACAGCTTCAAAAAGTACGAGGTGCTATACACTTTGTAGCTCTACCAAGCTGTGCTTTCAAAGCAGCATGATTACATTTCTGAGCATGTAAATGCTCTTGGAAATCACCATGAAGCCATTTAAACAAATTTTTTACTTGATTAAACCCATAAATGCCACCTTCTTTATAGAAATTTAAGAATGACCAAAAAAAATCACTGTCATTAAAATTTCCTAATCACTGAGTTCTTCATTGCTACATCTACATAGATATATTGACTTTAAAAAATCTCCAATTAACAGTCACATTTCATTAGGAACATAAATGCATTAAAAAAAAAAACCCTCTCTTATTATTTGCCATTTTTAAAATTCTAGAACGAGAGCCTGAAATTTCTGCATTCCTGGAGACTAACTGCACGTCTCATATCAGGGGATACAGAGAGGCCCAACAATTGTGTATTCTCTGAGGAGCTTTCCCAGGTGATCAACACAAGCTTATGCTACTATACCTGTTTACCTCTTTCTGCAGAAATCACTTAAACCTTTTATCCCCAGTGGCTAACTCACTAACCTTACACTTGCTTAGCCTCAACCAATATTTGTAAATGGCCTTGCTGGAGCTGATAACAACGGTGGTGACAAGAAAACTAAAACTCTGACCACTATGAAATTTTCACGGCTTCCACTGTCTAACACACAACCCCAAGTCATGCTCTAAAAATCCTTCACTGACACCATTATTGTTTTTGCTCTTCTCCGATGGGGGAATGCTTAAATATAAAAGCCAGCTCAATTAGGGAGAGCAAATTGAAGCCAGAGGAACAAACGTGTATGTGTCCAATGTTCTAAAGTTGAATACGACACTTAAGACAATTACCAACATCTCAAATAAGCAAAGAAAAGATTATTATATTTACAACCTGTTTTCCTCCTGGGGAAGTTAAAGTAGAAATCTCTCTCTTAGGAGGTAGAAAAGTTAATATGCTTCCTCCTTCCCGGATTAAATGCTCTCCTTCTGCCACTCACAATTCTGTGACAGTAGATGTTGGAGGGGAAAAAAAAAAAAAAAAGATGCGGCAAAGTAGAGCTGAATCACCCTCAAAATGCCTGAAGCGCCGTGTTCCAAAGCCGAGAGAATCATGACTGCCTTGGGCAAACTGCCTGGCTGCCAGTGCAGCCCCAAATGACCATAAATAAAGCTTTAATTACATTAATTAGAGAAACTGCTTCCTGCAGAGCATCTCTGCATTTGGGGGCCCTGTCTCAGCTCTGGAGCCAGTACCCTCCCCATGGGCTCACCCACTCCCAGACATCTCATCCCCCCACCGCTTATAACACAGCACCTAATTGTGCTTCAGTGTGTCCTTGACTCATTTCTTCTCCAAGNTGCGATACATGGGGTTGCAAAGAGTCGGACACGACTGAGCGACTGAACTGAACTGATGGCTAGTCTTAGCATGTCTGGCAGAATAATGTCTATCTAGAAATGGCAACCCACTCCAATGTTCTTGCCTGGAGAATCGCAGGGATGGGGGAGCCCGGTGGGCTGAGGTCTATGGGGTCGCACAGAGTCAGATGCAACTGAAGCAGTGCAGCAGCAGCAAAGAAAATATGCAAAGCTATTAAGCTATAAAATGAAGAGTTTCTTAAAAATCTTCTGTAGATATTATTCCTCCCCACACTCACTCTGAACTTTCAAGTTTGAGAACAGCTGCAAAAATAACCAAGAGAATAGAAAGGATTATATAACCAACCAGATGAACAGAATCACTGAGGGCAGTGGGTCTCAAACCGTGGTCCCCAGACCAGAGTCTGAACATCATCAGAGAACTTGATAACATCAGAAACTCAGGGTGGGGGCCACCAGGTGATTCTGACACACACTCAAGTTTGAGAACCTCGGGTTTATGATAAACAAGCCTTGATACCAAACACCACCATCTTCACTATAACACGCCATTCACAAGTGGGAGTCTCTAGGTATACATTTTTACCTTTCCCCTAGATATGGTGGTCACGATCCTACCACAAAGCCAAGGCAGATTAGATCCACCTCAGATTAGAAAGGNACCTCGGGTTTATGATAAACAAGCCTTGATACCAAACACCACCATCTTCACTATAACACGCCATTCACAAGTGGGAGTCTCTAGGTATACATTTTTACCTTTCCCCTAGATATGGTGGTCACGATCCTACCACAAAGCCAAGGCAGATTAGATCCACCTCAGATTAGAAAGGGAGAGAACAAAAAGTGACCAGAGCAAACATGAGGGAAGAGATATACCTGTCTAGAACAGCACAGAGTACTCGGAAAGCATAGAGAGAGATGTGAAAATTTCCAGATTTCTATTTGTTTGGTTTCCTTGCTTGTATATTCCCAGAGCCACTGATCCTCAACTCTGACAACAATAAAAAATGATCTTTTGAAAATATATGGGTAAAAATTGGCTATTGAGCCAAGTTCAGAAAATACTAAATATTTCAAAAGAAGCAAAAAACCCACAGGCTTAGAGAACTTAGAGTTGAAAATAAACCATGTCGAGTCACTTTTTAATTTTAAGAACACAATTTGTAAAATCTCTTTGAAAGTACATTCTTGTGAGCTTCAAGGAATATATACACAAACGAAATCAATGAAAATTACAGCAATCATGTTTTTGTGTTTTAAATGACTACTCATTCCATAATCTGAAACATATGCTGCTGAGTCTCATGCAAATGATAACACATGTAATCTCTAACAAGCGTTATGCTGCTGCTGCTGCTGCTGCTAAGTCACTTCAGTTGTGTCCAACTCTGTGTGACCCCATAGACGGCAGCCCACCAGGCTTCCCCGTCCCTGGGATTCTCCAGGCAAGAACACTGGAGTGGGTTGCCATTTCCTTCTCCAATGCATGAAAGTGAAAAGTGAAAGTGAAGTCGCTCAGTCGTCTCCAACTCTTAGCGACCCCATGGACTGCAGCCTACCAGGCTCCTCCGCCCATGGGATTTTCCAGGCAAGAGTACTGAACACTAACAATTCTTATTTTTAATATAAAAATATATATATAACATAAAACAAGTTCTGCTTTTTCATGGGGAAATGGAGATAATGCTAAATATGTAGTATTTTCTAAATGCTATATTCACGTTCTTTCTGAAAGTAGATAAAGGCAAGTACTTTGAAGAATATTAGTGACCTTCCAGAGATTCTTGGTTTCTCCAACCAGTTTTAAGTCTATGACTCAATTTATGCCAGTGCAACTGTTTTTTAAGTTATGCAGAGTTAAGCACTTTTCAAATACCCAACCTTGGCTGATGCGTTGCTGACTGACATTCCTCCTATGCAAGACTACACAGGCTTAAATAAATGGGAAGCAATCTGTATTGGCATATATTTGAACTGGAACTAGTTCACTTGCTCCCAACCCACACCTCTCTTTGCACCTGGGAGAAATAGCTCTGCATCAGAGCATTATGGCAGAGCACTCCTCCAGGCTAAGTTTTAGCATCCTTAGGCTAACTCTTACCCACCAGGAAGGTGCGGAGCCAGAGGGCACATCACTATGGCAACTCCCCAAAACAGACCCAAGCTACAGGCATACACACAGCACTCCCATCTTTGAGGTCACCCTCAAAAAGANAGCACTCCTCCAGGCTAAGTTTTAGCATCCTTAGGCTAACTCTTACCCACCAGGAAGGTGCGGAGCCAGAGGGCACATCACTATGGCAACTCCCCAAAACAGACCCAAGCTACAGGCATACACACAGCACTCCCATCTTTGAGGTCACCCTCAAAAAGAGATCCACCCCCGAAAAGATCTGTGAGTAGATATACTGCAAAACATCGTTTTACATACAGAAACCACTATCCTCCATTTCCAAGACTTGGCAGAAACACAAACTTTTCCATTTATTTATGGCCATCTATGTTCCTGTTTGCCCTAAACAGTCCAGTTTTATAGTTGTTATGCCGGTGTAAGTTTAACAACACCTCCTTTCTCATAAAATTGTCCTGCATTAAACAATAAGTTATATGGGCATCCAACAGACAGGTCTGTTTCAGAAAAGGGACAGGCAAGAGAGACAAAGCAGAGGCTAGTTTACTTGGGGATGTTTGCAGGGCTTCTGCTTCAGGCTACCTTCCATATTTTGTTCAGGGACTGTAGAAAATACTTAGGAGATTTAGCCATAATCTTAAAGTCCAACTAAATAATTCTCTGGGGCTTCCTGATGGCTTAGTGGTAAAGAATTCGCCTGTCAATGCAGGAGATGCAGGTTCAATCCCTGGATTGGGAAGATCCCCTGGAGAAAGAAATGGCAACCCACTCCGGTACTCTTGCCTGGTAAATCCCATGGACAGAGGAGCCTGGTAGGCTACAGTCCATGGGGTCGCAAAAGAGTCAGATATGATTTAGCGACTAAACAAGAACAAGTAAGTCTCTACTTCAAATGTAGAATTCAGTGGCAAAGCAAACAGCAAATTTTCTTCCTTCTTATTTCATAAGTGCTCAGAAAAATCCAGAGATTCTACGCTATATGAGGTATACTGCTGGGTGGAAATAATGTGATGAATTCATCCTCAAACAAGTTCAACTGTGGAATCATCACTACTGGGAACCTGACTTATAAATTCTCCCTTCCAAATCATTCTAACTCTCCTCACTATTTCAAAAGGAAATGTGACAAAGAGCACACAGTATCTAATGACTGCACTTGGCCACTCAGCAAATATTTATGCACAAGATCAAAAGTGGCTGTCCTTAGATCTCTGAGGCCAAACTTCAGATGTGTTTTGTTTAGCCCAAATAGGATTCTTCAATGTTTAAAATACTTGCTAATACTTTAAAATGTGGACTCATATGTAAAAATCCAAATTTCCATTTTCTCTTGAGAAATCAGAAGTTTGATCAACATTGAGCTTATATTCTGTTAATGTAATTTCCATCTGGAGCTGAGCAGCACCTTCAGAAAGAACTTCCCTATTTAGTCCTCCACGGACCTCACTCAACCATCCTCCCAGCCATTGAGGTTTGTAACCCTTGATTTATGGCTGGAGATAATTCTTAAGTAGACAACATCTGGCCTTTCAAATTAATGATCCTCTGCCAGGGGCTCTCTAGGTTTGGGGCAAATAGGAATCTATATCTTTAGATCAAAGACTCAACTAGGAAATGACATAAACAGGAAAAATTTGTTTCTTCTTTTATCAAAAAGCCATTTGGCTTCCACTGCTCCTACATAGCGGGTACATAAGCTTACACATGCTATTATTTGTGAAGTGACAGCGCATTCAGCCTCTCAAATCTAAACACAAAAAGGAAGGTAAATAAAATGGGATATTTTAATTGAACTTCAATGAGTCCAGGGAAAACTCAATAGCTACTGTTGAGAATTTAAGGTGCTATAACCCAGAGACAAACTTTGACCACCAGTGAAATTAGCAATGATGTGTCATGCTTCAGACCTGAAGAAAAGAGCCATCAAGAATCTTGAAATATTCCTTAAAGTCCTAGAAAAATGCCACTACTTCCATCTTACTCATAGAACCCCAAAATCTTAAAACAATAAAGATAATGATAAACACAGTACTATAACAGTGGAAATAAAGAACATGCTGCCCTCCAACTTCAACATAGCTGACAGCTAAAAATAAATTTTGAACAGATACGTATGAAATGAAATTTATTTGAATCACGGTTAGGATTCTGAGATTATCTGTAATATGGTATTTTACCATAATGTAACAGAGGTCTCATAAATCAAAATTGCTCTCTTCACACTGGGAGTTCTGAGCATATTAAACTAGTTTACAAAGTAACTGATGGAATCAGAAGATATTGAACTTTTATTTTCTTCAGCTGAACTATAGGCCTTTTGTGGAAAGCTATTAAACAGTCTTTCTGTTACAGATATTGCTGCTGTTGCTGCTAAGTTGCTTGAGTCTGGTCCGACTCTGTGCGACCACATAGAGGGCAGCCCACCAGGCTCCTCTGTNTTTTTTTTTTTAAAGGAAGGTGTTTTAGGTCTTTGTTTTTCAAGGGAAATGAACACTTGTTACACCTTTGATTTTTACCTCAAGCCCTAATCAGATCTACTACCCTGGTGACCTAGAAGGACCTTTGTTGGCTCTGATATGCTTTTTCCTTTCTCAAGGCTCTTGGTAGATTCTCTCTTTGATGCTATTCTCTTAAACCTCTCTATTTTGTGAGAATATTACAATAGTAAAGTGTACTCCATCGTTCCCTGTTCAAACTGCTTTGTCCTTTAGGATCAGGGTTGCACTTAGTCACTCAGTTGCATCCGACTCTTCCCAAACCCAACAGTAGCCCACCTGGTTCCTCTGTCCATGGGGATTCTTCAGGCAAGAAGAGTGAAGTGGGTTGCTATGTCCTCCTCCAAGGAATCTTCCCAACCCAGGGATTGAATGTAGGTCTCCTGTATTGTAGGCAGATTCTTTACTGTCTGAGCTACCAAGGAAGGAGCTAAGAGAGGGTTATAGTAAGATTATATCTTTGCTGCTTCCTCAACCCACTTCCCCTCCCTCAAAATGCTTAAATATTATTACCCCATATCTGTTTGGAATGAGTTGTCTAAATAAACACACCTGACAGGTTATACAGTGTGCACAAGACAATATGCCACAAAACATAGCTCTCTTCGTTTCTCTCACAAAGGTATTCAAGTTCCAAAATATATTCCCACCATGTTCCATGTCCCTCTGTCTTTTGGTTTTTCCCAGTCTTATCCAAAGCAGTCTCACTCCTACATTCTTCACCACTATATCCAAGTAGTACCTTCCACTGCACCTCTAAAGTTGGAAGATTGTGATCCCAAGTCTTCAAAATTCCAGAAAACAATCCGGTCACATGGTAACAGCAAAATACAAGGCTTTGCCCAACATTTCAAAACACTGCAAACTTACAAAAATAAACTGAAAAAAGTTTTGATTAAGTCCTGTTTCCCTTGTGAGAGCATTTCCCAAACAAAAGTTTTATTTTTTATGAACCAAATACATTTGACAATCTACACCCATATCAAGGTCACCAATCACTGACCCTAGGGGAGACTGTGCTTGTGCTTAGTCGCTCAGTCCTGACCAACTCTTTGGGACCCAATGGACTGTAGCCTGCAGGCTCCTCTGTCCATGGAATTTTCCAGGCAAGAATACTGGAGTGGGTTACTCCAGGGGATCTTTCCAACCCAAGGAGGGAACCCAGGTCTCCACATTGTTGGTGAATTCTTTACCATCTCAGCCACAGGGAAGCCCAAGGGAGACTGTTACATGAGTGAAAGGAAAATACATATAAAAACAGAATACAGAAAATGAGGAGCTGTTTCAGTTTCCTCCAGGTGTCAACCCATTCTTACTACCTGAGTGCAGTCCAACAGTTGTAAATGTCAACCCTCCTTCAGGACAATTTGCTTTTCTCTACCTGCCAGACTAGCTCCACTAACATTCCCTTGGCCTTCTCTTCTGACTTCTGGCACAGCCCATACTCTCATCAGCTTCCCCGCTGGGATGCTGAAGGTGATTCAAGACTTTCTCTTCCAAGGTCTCCCCCAACATTTTTATCTGGATGAGTGTATTATCCATCCAGTGGCTCAGATGGTAAAGAATATGCAGGATACCTAGGTTCAATCCCTGGGTCAGGAAGATCCACTGGAGAAGGAAATGGCAACGCACTCCAGTATTCTTGAGAATCCTATGGGCAGAGGAGCCTGGTGGGCTACAGTCCATGGGATTGCAAAGAGTTGGACATGACTGAGCCACTAACACGCATACTTTATTGTCCATCTTGCAGCTTCCCAGGGGGCTCAGACAGTAAAGAATCTGCCTGCAATGCAGGAGATCCAGGATTGATCCACCAGAACTTGGTTCTGGTCTTCAGATATGCTCTCACGTGCTCTCAGGTGAAAGCCATGACATCCTCCAGCAGCCTGTTGATGACAAAGCAGAAAATGCTTCAAATCTTCCTATAGAGCCAGCACTACACTTCCACCCATGCTTCTACCTAGCCCATGTCCAAGGTGAACATATGTCCTGCCTCCTCTTCAGAACTGCACCCCCCACCTACCCTNCGCAGGTGAAAGCCATGACATCCTCCAGCAGCCTGTTGATGACAAAGCAGAAAATGCTTCAAATCTTCCTATAGAGCCAGCACTACACTTCCACCCATGCTTCTACCTAGCCCATGTCCAAGGTGAACATATGTCCTGCCTCCTCTTCAGAACTGCACCCCCCACCTACCCTAGGATGGCTGATCAATAGTCACTGCTCAAGTCAAAGCCACCTGCACTACTTGTCAATAGTATTTTAGAATTATCTTTTTAAAAATCTCCCTCTACTTATTTTGCTTTACAAATTCTCTGAAAAAAACAGTTGCATGCAAACTGCATGCAAACATAGTCACAATAAAGTATTTTTAACTCCAATTTCATTTTAAGATATAACATGGTATGACAAACATGCATCTTTGTAGCTTTTAGTGCAGCTGATTTCTTAAAATATGGAAAAGTTCAATTTTATTCATTGTATCTACCCAGTTCAAAGCTAGTACAGAGATTTCTCACCCTTTTATATGCAGTAATATGTCAATATGTTTCCAAGGAACAAAAAAAAACATTCTAGGGAAAATCTAACCATTCTAATTATTAAAAAGAAAGAAGGTTCTTTTTTTTTTTAAGTCTGGCTACCTCTACTTTTNTTCTTAAAATATGGAAAAGTTCAATTTTATTCATTGTATCTACCCAGTTCAAAGCTAGTACAGAGATTTCTCACCCTTTTATATGCAGTAATATGTCAATATGTTTCCAAGGAACACAAAAAAACATTCTAGGGAAAATCTAACCATTCTAATTATTAAAAAGAAAGAAGGTTCTTTTTTTTTTTAAGTCTGGCTACCGCTACTTTTTTTTAATAGAATTTTATTTAACTTAATTGGAGGCTAACTACTTTACAATATTGTATTGGTTTTGCTATACATTGACATGAATCCACCATGGGTGTACATGTGTTCCCCATCCTGAACCCCCCTCCCACCTCCCTCCCCATCCCATCCCTCAGGGTCAACCCAGTGCACCAGCCCCGAGCATCCTGTATCACACATCGAACCTAGACTGGCGATTTGTTTCACATATGATGTCATACATGTTTCAATGCCATTCTCCCAAATCATCCCACTCTCGCCCTCTCCCACAGAGTCCAAAAGACTGTTCTATACATCTGCGTCTCTTTTGCTGTCTTGCATACAGGGTTATCATTACCATCTTTCTAAATTCCATATATATGAAGGTTCTTTTTTTAAAAGCAAATTGGACTTTTGTTCTTTTCACTCACTGAATTATAATTAAGAGGTAAAAAGTAAACCAAACAAAGTGGGAAAAACACTGAAAGTTCTCAATTTTCTCCGAAGAACTTACAGGAAAAATGAAAATCTAGGTTTCTTTCTCACTCTCTCATTATTTTTTTCAGTTTAATGGTATTCTCACTTTCTGTAAAGTTCTGTGACTATTTTTATCATTTATGTAGGATCACAATGATCAATTATTATTAGTATGCTGAATTTCTGGGTGCACCCTGATAGCTCTTATAAATAGAATTTAAGCTCCAAGATAAAGACATTATTAATGGGTTAGATTTACTCAGCTGGTTTATTCACACCACCACGCCTTTTTGCAAAGTAGAACCATGTCTCAAGAAGCAGAGAAAAGTTCTTGGAATGTGATTAAAACATTCTAGAACCTTATCAGAAACTTTTATACAGATCCATTTCCCTAGGCCACATGTTTGAGATCTATAAAAGAGAAAGAAAAGAACAGAGATCTGGGGAAAGCACAGAAGTCTTGTGGGTTCTATCAAATCAACAAGCTTGGGAGCTAGGATTGAATTTGGAGCCCTGGCAGGCCATTTCCTACTGGTGAAAGAACACGATGCAGTAAACAACATCTACTTATTGACAGAAACAGAGAAGAATTGTCTTTTATTAGGTAACATCCTAAGCGTGATTGCTTCCTTCTCCGGCATGCCCTCAGCCATTTCTTTGTGACTTTTTTGTGTGATGTTTATCATATCAGGCATTAATGAGCATTATTACTGTTTACCAATATCTGATCCTCTCTGTATCCTGACACATGGGAAGATAGGCAAAATCATAAGACTTGTTTTGGCAGGAAGATATGGTCAGAAGTGGCTTGGGTCACATCTTGAGTAGAAGCATTTAAGGCCAGTAGTCTAGACCCCAGCTCACTCCTGCTGTCCAGCCCGACTCTTCCCCTTCGGTGATCATGGCAGAAACATCCACCACAAGGCTCCTTGTGATCATAGCATCAGCACATGGAGGACAGCTATCCTGGAGAAACTCCCAGGCACACAGCACACTTCCTATGAGTGGGAAATAAACTTTTTTCACTTTTTTAAGACACTGGGATTGTGGAGTTGTTTGTTACCTTGTTGTAAATCTATTCTATCCTGTTCAGTAAGGTTATTATACTATGGTATATAAGATATCTTATCTTATATAACTTGCTTTATTATCATTTATGGGCTCCCACGTGGCACTAGTGGTAAACAACCCATCCGCCATAAGAGATTTCAGTTCCATCCCTGGGTCAGGAAGACCCCCTGGAGGAGGGCATGGCTTCCCACTCCAGTGTTTGTGCCTGGAGAATCCCCATGGACAGAGGAGCCTGGCAGGCTACAGTCCATGGGGTGGCACAGAGTCGGGCACAAGTGAAGCAATGTAAGACACACACACATTATCATTTATACATTTGGTTTATTGCATGAAAGAACCACATAGTAAACTATTACTTTCTTACTATCATTGTATCACTTGCAGAAACTTAGAGAATTGTATGCACATTAAAAAGTGTTCAGTTATAGTTTGATCACTTGAATTTAGAAAAGGAAGAAGAGGAAGAAGAAGAAGAAGGAAGAAGAGGAAGAAGATATGATTTAAAACGTTTGGTGGCCATTATACCAAAAATCTGCAGGTATATGATGTTTACTAAATGGTGGGGTAATAAATAATCCTCTGACACCCCCAACCCTTCCACTTTCACTGTTACCCCTCAAAAAGGCCAAAGTATATGTTCATGAGAAGCATCTTTGACAATCTGAAGAAGTATCTACTAAATAGCCCCGTAGGCACTGCTACCAATATATCCGAAAGTGTACTTTATATATTCTTTTAAAGTGCTCCTTTAATATCCCAATATTATAATGCTTTCAGCATTGATTAGAAGTTGTAACATTCAGTCAAATCCTAGTTTAAAAATTGTACTACATGAGAATTATGAGAGCCCAAGCTAGCATATAAGATTGAAAAGATTCATTGCAACCTCTGAGCTTGTTTCCTTTCTTCCAAGCACTAGTGTGCTCTCTTTTTTTCTCTGTCTCTCTCTTGCATTCTGTGTCCTGCCAGACATCTACTTTTTCTTCCCTACTTAAAAATCTCTAACTGAAGATACATATTTCCTAAAGCTCAAACCACAAATCTTTCTAGTCTTATAATTGCTGCCGATGGTCCCCCCCATTCCCTCAGCCAAATAATCCTTCAATTCCCAATGTATTACCTGATCAGTTCTTCATGGGGCTTCATAAGCTTCTTTTTCTCCCCAGTTGCCCTTAGCTTCCTGCAGCCAACAACTTGAATTTCCATCATCTTTCACAACAGGAGTATTCATCTATTGTTCCCAACCCAAGTCAAGAGTCATGTCTTCTGTGAAGTTATTTCTTACTTCCCCAGTCAGAGTTAGTGGCCCTCTTTTCTTTCTTTCTTTTTTTTAAATTTTTTTACTAAATTTACTACTGTAACTCTTATTACATTTATAATTACTGGGTGATTTGTCTAAGCGCCCCCTCCCCCAACCGTGAAGAGAGCATCTTGAGAGAAAGGATTATTGGTTTTCTGCTGTATTTTATTCCAGCTGAAACTACAGTAGGTGACACTTATTAGGGACTTAATAAATTCATTCCAATCTCAAAGAAAGGCAATGCCAAAGAATGCTCAAACTACCGCACAACTGCACTCATCTCACGTGCTAGTAAAGTAATGCTCAAAATTCTCCAAGCCAGGCTTCAACAATATGGGAACCGTGAACTTCCAGATGTTCAAGCNAAACAAAGGTAAGAGGTAGAAATGAAGTTTCTTGCAGTGGTGCTGGCCAAAATGTCAGACCCCAGCTGGGGTCACCATTTCTATAGCACAGCAAGGCCTGCTTGATGTATTTCAGGCTTGTCTCCTGGTTTGGGGATGCACTACACATTTGTTAAAGATACAACATTATACCATAAAAAGAACAGTAAGGACTTTTCAGAAGCATACATAAAAACCAACATTTTTATCGAGTATTTTAACAATTTTTTTCAGTCTTTATTTTTTGGCCACACCATGTAGCATGCTGGATCTTAGGTCCTCAATCAGGGATGGAACTTATGCACTATGCATTGGGAGCGTGGAGTCTTAACCACTGGACTGCCAGGGAAGCCCCTCAAGTATTTTTTATAAAACAGTATTTTTTAATAATGCAATATGAACTTAAAAATAATTTTTTAATTGCTCTTCCTCTCCCTCTTCATATACCCTCTCCATCAATGCTTACAATCCTGTAAACATCTTTCCTTGATTTCCCTAATTTTCCATTAAGAATTAAAATATATACTGAGTACATTTTACACAGTTTTATGAAATAACTGTATGTGTTAACAGCAGGTGTATTGTCAATACATATTGATAATGGCAGGTGAGTGGTATGCTATAGCAGAGATGCAATGAATTTATTCAACCATTTATTCTTTATTATAGACTGTCGCTGCTTCCTTTATTTTGCTTTGTACTGCTTGAGGAAATGTTACAATAAAAATCTTCATACAAATATTTTGTTATTCAAGTTTATGCTCACTTGCTGTTATAATGAACACTCTAAAAATCTCACCAGCTTACCACGACAAGAGTTTGTTTCTAGCTAACATCACTGCTTGGTGCAAGTCAGGCTGTTACCATGAATGTGCCTCCAGTCGTGATTCAGGGGATCCATCTTATGGGTTTACTATCTCAGATTTTTCATTTTCAGCAGTCAACAGGAGAGAAAGCTTGGAAGCCAAGGAAAGGTTTATGACAAAGACTGGATGTGGTTTGGGACACGTCTGCCCCAGATTCCACTGGCTACAATCCAATCAGAGGCCCCAACCTAACTGCAAGGGAGGCTGGAAAATGCAGCCTTCCTGTGTGCCCAAACTGGAACTGGGTGAACATTTAGCCAAATTTTCAAATTTTTTTTATAGATTAGTGGCTTTATTCGAAAGGATGTATTTCTCAACTGCAATTTCTGAGTTGTGAAATGTCTACATAATGTGTGTGTCTAGATCACTTTGCAAAAAACACCATAACAACTCCTGTCAGCAGAGTATGAATACTCAGCACCATTTTTACTTTTCTAAATTTCCTTTCCAAAGGTGCTGAAAGACTAGAAACTCAATGGACCAGATTCCTGTGTCAACAGGATCCTGATTTAACTTCCACCAATCAAAGGCACTCTCACTGAAACTAGAAGAGTGAAGAAAGCAGGCAGCCTTTATTTCATTTCAACATGCTGACAGATGGCAGAAATGGCCTTATAATGGGCTTCCAGGTGACATCCTGAGTTGTGCAGAGATTACTGGCAGGTGCTTTCCCTGAAATTCCTACACTACTGGGTTTTCTAAAAGTCAGCAATAATTTCTCCTCATTCCCTCAGTCTTTCTCACAGTTAAGTGAACATCTCATTTCTTATATAAAAATATCTTCTTACTTCAAATATTTAAAGAAATTTGTTTGTAGGCTAAGAGCTAACTTACACATCAACACAGTAGGTCTTTTGTTTAGGACCCATTTTTTTTCTCACATGCGATTTTTTAATTCTTATATTTCAGATATATTTCTTTTATATTACAGTTGTGGAATTGCTGTCTTTCCAAGCCTTAGTTAACATATTCTGTAACACTTCTAATTTTTATATTTTATAGTTAAATCATTAACTCATCTGAAATTTACTTTTGTATGTGCTGTAACTGCTAATATCATTTATTAAATTGTTTTATCATCCAACTGAAATACCATCTTTGTCTCAAATATCTTGATCTATTTCTAGGCCATATAGTCTATTCCAGTGATCTGTTTAACTGAGCAATGCCATATAGCGTCAACTGTTGTGGTTTTATAAAATATTTTAACTGGTTTACAAATCTAAATTTAAGAGATCATCTAACACAATAATCTGTGTTACCAGGTTAACTCAGTTGTATATAAATTCTTAATAAAACTTATCTTTCTATGTCTGCATATATTTGAACTTTCTACAATATTACTAACAGAAATATCTGAATGCTTGGCTAATATATGGGAACAATGGCCAATCCTAACCTGATTCCAAATTTTTTGAGAAGCAGCAGCCTCACTCTTCTCACTAACTGCTTTCATAGCAAATGAATGTTATAAAACTGAATTTGTAAAGTAACATTATCCTAATCAAATACTACTTTTGCCATTTATATATACTTTATATATAAGACTGTATATAAAGGCATCTATGTAAAAGCTTGTTTATAAAACGGGTAACACTGCCAGTAATCTTTAAAACTGTTGGTTTAATACGTAAACTTGTGTTGCTTTTACTATTATTCAACTGTTTATTTTTTTATTAAGATATAATTCACATACCACAGAATTTACCCTTTAAACTATCCAAATCAGCGGTTCTTGGTACATTCACAAGGCTGTGCATCGATCACCACTTTGTAATTCCTGTTTGTCTGATTTTTTTTATTGTTATTTAAAAAAGTGGAAAACGAAAAGTATAATTTTCATTCAATAAATATCATTCGATCCTTAAGCAGCTTTGTTGCAGGAAGTGAAGTCCGTGATTTTAGATTATTTTCGGTTTAGAATCAGTTTTCACACAGTTTCAATAATTGCAGCAATTTCCTTGAATTGTCTGTAGAAATTCTGAGGAGAAAGGGGGAAATAATATTAATTTTGCTTTTAGAGAATTCTTTACTTCTTTTAATTATATCTGTCCAGCAGAGGATCTATAACTTATTAAGTCTGCATTTTAATGTTAAATCCTCAACTATTATTATTCGAAGGTTACCATAAGAAGCAAAAGGCGTAATCTGGTGCAAGCAAAAACACTACTGTGGGTTGAATAATTAGCTCATAAATAAACTTTCTGAAAGCATCCAACAAAGTTCTTTAGGACCACACCAGAAAGATTTATTAAATGTCCAGCACTGTAATAAACAATAAAGTCTTTTAAAAAATGACACATTGGGTCCCAGGCTTTGAACCAGTTTTAATTTAGTGAAAGACTGCATTTTGGGGTGATTGATAGAGGCTGTCTTGCCAGTTACAATAAGACCCAACACTGATAGCAGCTTATATGTGTGTGTGCTCAGTGGTGTCTGACTCTTGGCAATCCCATGGATAAGGTAGGGCCTGCCAGGCTCTTCTGTCTATGGGATTTTCCAGGCAAGGATACTGGAGTGGATTGCTCTTTCCTCCTCCAGGGGATCCTTCTGACTCAGGGATCGAACCAGCATCTCTTGCGTCTCCTGCATTAGCAGGAGGATTCTTTACCACTAGCACCTGGAGGAGCCTGGTGGGCTGCAGTCCATGGGGGTTGCTAGGAGTTGGACATGACTGAGAGACTTCACTTTCACTTTTCACTTTCATGCATTGGAGAAGGAAATGGCAACCCACTCCAGTGTTCTTGCCTGGAGAATCTCAGGCACGGGGGAGCCTGGTGGGCTGCCGTCTATGGGGTCGCATAGAGTCGGACACGACTGAAGCGTCTTAGCAGCAGCAGCAGCAGCCACCTGGATTTATATCCTCATATTTTCCCTCTTCTTTAGACTTAATTCTCTATTTTGCTTCTTAAAAGAGTATCTGTATTTTGTTTTAATTCATGTGTAAATTTATTATGAAGGAGGAAGTAAACATTTGTTCAAAAACATATACTGATGATCATAATTTCAGCTACTGCTGCTGCTGCTGCTGCTAACACGCTTCTGTCGTGTCCAACTCGGTGTGACCCCATAGACGGCAGTCCATCAGGCTCCCCCGTCCCTGGGATTCTCCAGCCAAGAACAGTGGAGTGGGTTGCCATTTCCTTCTCCAATGCATGAAGGTGAAAAGTGAAAGTGAAGTGGCTCAGTTGTGTCCAACTCTTAGCAACCCCATGGACTGCCGCATACCAGGTTCCTCCATCCATGGGATTTTCCAGGCAAGAGTACTGGAGTGGGCTGCCACTGCCTTCTCCAATTTCAGCTACTAGAAAGATATTAATCAAAAGCTCAAAGAATGTTCCTTGATCCGCAGTTTTGTAATGGGACTAACAGGTTCTGACTGCCTGGTTACCTATCAGCCATGTAAGAACTAACTTTTTAAAATAGCTGTCCCATTTGTGATCTTTTTCCTGAGAAAATTTTAAGAGGTGGAATCTGGGAGCAAAAATGCAGCAAAGAAAAATAAGAATTAGGCCAGTATTATAAATTACAAAAGGACTGAGACCTGTATTACTTTTTGAAGTGGATTTGGTCTTTATATTCAGCTGAAGGTTACTCATATATCACAATACACTGCATTTATTTCTTTTCAACCTGGTCTTAACTTTTTCCCAGACACCACTTCACATTAATAGTGTTGAAGCATGACCCTTTTTTGTTCTAAAGTGGACATATCAGTTCTAAGAGAAAGAAATTAAAAGGAAAGAAAATCCTTAAAATCACTACCTCAAAAAGATATCTGCACTCTCAGATTCAATGCAGCATTACTCACAATAGCCAAGGTATGGA
Organism: Neotragus moschatus; assembly: GCA_006410615.1. Lineage (NCBI taxonomy): Eukaryota > Metazoa > Chordata > Mammalia > Artiodactyla > Bovidae > Neotragus > Neotragus moschatus. The sequence goes on along the minus strand of SJYA01001750.1, from coordinate 378,358 downwards.
AACAACCCAAGTGTCTACTGACAGATGAATGGATAAAGAAAATGTGGTGTGTATATATACACAGTATTATTCATCCTTTGAGAAGAAGGCAGTTGTGCTATTTTTAACAATATGGTGAACCTGGAGGCAATATGCTAAGTAAGCCAGATAAAGACAAATACTACATGATCTTACTTATACGTGGAATCTGAAAAAAAGTGAGATTCACGGTAACAGAGAATAGATAGCAGTTACCAAGGCTGGGAAGGTAGAGGACATGAGGAAATGCTGGTCAAGAGGTAGAACTTTCCAGTTACAAGGTAAGTAAGCTCTGGAGCCCTAAGGCATAGGTGCTGGCCACAGTTAATAATATAATAATACACTATATACTTGAAATCTGCTAGAGAAGAGATTTCAGGTTTTTACCACACACACACAAAATGTTAACTACGTGAGATGATAGATGTATTAATTCGTTTGACAGTGCGAATCTTTTCATAATGTAAACATACACCCAAACATCACATAGTATACCTTGCATGTATACAATTTCTGTCAATTTTACCTCAATAAAGCTGGGAGAAAATACAGTTTGTAAAAGGAATCAAAAGTATCCCAGAGGGCTTTCCCTTGTGGCTCAGTGATAAAGAACCTGCCTGCCAATGCAGGAGACCTGGGTTTGATCCCTGGTCCAGGGAGATCCCACATGCCTTGGAGCAACTAAGTCTGTATGTCACAACCACTGAAGCCCACAAGCCTGTCCTCTACAACAAGAGAAGCCCATGTATTGCATCTACCCCCCGCTTGCTGCAAACAGAGAAAAGCCCAAGCAACCATGAAAATAAATAAATTACAAAAAAGCATCCTTGAGTGGTATAAGAGGAGATTTTCTTAAAACAGAAGTCTGGGGTTCCAGTTCAAGATGGTAGAGTAGACGGACGTGAACTCATCTCCTCTTGCAAGAGCACCGAAACTGCAGCCAGCTGTTCAACAACTACCACTAGGAGGACGCTGCGACGCAGCGAAACAGCCCACGTCCAAGACAAAGCAGCCACGGCAGAGGGAGGGGCACAATCTCAGCACAACCAAATCCCACACCCACCAAGTAGGCAACCCAGAAACTGGAGAACAGTAATACCACAGAGGTTCTCCCACTTGTGGAGGTTCTGAGCCCCGTATCAGGCTTTCCAGCCTGGGGATCTGACAAAGGGACTAGGAATTCCCAGGGAATCTGACCTTGAAGGCCAGCAGGATTTAATTATAGGACTTCCATAAGACCGGGGGAAACAGAGACTCCAGTCTCGGAGGGCACAAACAAAATCTTTTACACACCAAGACCCAGAGTAAAGGAGCAGCAAACCCCAGGAGACCGAACCAAAACTACCCCCGAGTGTCAGAGAATCCTCTGTAGATGCATGGGTTGGCAACGGCTCACCACAGGGATGGAGGCACTGGTAGCAGCAGTCCTGGAAGGTCCCCCTTGGCATAAGCCCTCTTGGAGACTGCCATTAACCTTACCATAGAGCCCACAGACCCAGGGGCTGGGTTGTCTCAGGCCAAATGACTAACAGGGAGGGAGTGCAACTCCACCCATCAGCAGATAATTGGATTAAAGATTTACTGAGCAAGGCCCTGCCCACCAGAGCAAGACCTAGTTTTTCCCACCTTCTTCCTCCCATCAGGAAGCTTACAGATGCCTCTTAGCCTCATCCACGAGGGCAGACAGACGAAGCAAGAAGAACCACAGTCCCATGGTGACTAGGACAAAAGCCACATTACAGAGAGTTAATCAGGATGAAAAAGCAGAGAGTTATAACCCAAATGAAGGGACATGATAAAAACCCCCAAACAATTGAATGAAGTAGAGATAGGCGACTTTCTAGAAAAATAATTCAGAATAATGATATTGAACATGATCCAGGATCTCAGAAACAGAACAGAGAAAATGCAAGAAATGTTTACCAAAGATCTAGAAGAACTAAAGAACAAACAAACAGAGATGAACAATACAGTAGAAGGAATCAAGAGCAGAATAATGGAGGCAGAAGAACAGATAAATGAGCTGAAGGACAGAATGGNGGATCTCAGAAACAGAACAGAGAAAATGCAAGAAATGTTTACCAAAGATCTAGAAGAACTAAAGACCAAACAAACAGAGATGAACAATACAGTAGAAGGAATCAAGAACAGAATAATGGAGGCAGAAGAACAGATAAATGAGCTGAAGGACAGAATGGTAGAAATCACTACCCCAGAAAAGAATATAGAAAAAGAATAAAAAAAAAAAAATGAAGACAGCCTAAGAGACCTCTGGGACAACATTAAAGCACCAACATTCACATTACAGTGGTCTCAGGAGGAGGAGAGAGAAAGGACTTGAGAAAATATTTGAAGAAATAACAGCTGAAAACTTCCCTAGGATGGGAAAGGAAATAATCAACCAAGTCCAAGTAAAGCAGAGAGTCCCAGGCAAGATGAATCCAAGGAGGAACACCCCAAGACACACAGTTACTAAACTGACAAAAAAATATTAAAAGCAACCAGGGAAAAATGACACACAACATACAAGGGAACTCCCATCTGGTTGTCAGCTGATTTCTCAACAGAAACTCTACAAGCCCAAAGAGAAAGGCACGAAGTATTTAAAGTGATGGAAGGGAAGAACCTACAACCAAGAATACTCAGCAAGACTCTCCTTCAGATACGATGGAGAAGTCAAAAGCTTTCCAGACAAGCAAAAGTTAAGAGATTCAGCATCACCAAACCACCTTTACATGCTAAAGGAACTTCTCCAGACAGGAAACACAAGAGAAGGAAAAGACCTACAGAAAATATAACTAAAAGAAAATGGAAATAGGATCATACATATTGATAATGACCTTAAATGTAAATGGACTGATGCACCAACCAAAAGACAAAGACTGGCCAGGCAAATGAAACATATGCATGTATGCACTTCGACTTACCACATCACTCTGCTTGACCACCAAAGTATAGGGAATTATTTTATACTGTTAGGTTAATCATGTTCCCATTATGGCTTGCAACTGTAATTATCTTTTATTTTTTTGTCTGGCTATTGATTATGAAAACTGATAAACATCTTTTACTACTGTGATTACGTTAACTATTACTCAATACCATTGTATCATGACTGGTCAACAGAAAAAAATAGAATTCTGTATCACCAAAATTGCTATTTAATAGAAAAATTTGTAACCACTTTTTAAAATCCAGATGTATATGAGAATTATCTTGGAATTTGCTAAAAAATACAAATGCCCAGGTATTACTTTTTTTCTTCAAAACCCCAGATATGTTTCTAATGAGGAGCCATGTGTAAAAACAACTGGACTATATGATGATCTTTTATTTTTATCTAGTTTGTTCCATTTTTTTCTGTTCCATATTCAGTGCTCCCATTTCACTTAGTTTATGCTTTCCAATGTCTCCAACTTTTCTCTTATCAAGTGTGGTAGAAAAGCTTTTGTATACATATAGGTGTGTGTGTGTATATATATATATATAGTATGTATAATATATATATTTTAGAAAACATAAATTTTGTCTAACTAAAAAAATTATGACATTTGATTCCACTTGATTTTGTATGAATAGAATCCTAGATTTCTAATTTAAAAGAAATAGCAGATATACAACAAGCAACAAACGTATACTGTATAGCACAGGGAACAACAGTCAATATCTTATAATAACCTATAATGGAAAATAATCTCAAAAATAACATATGTATATGTATAACTGAATCACCCTGCTGTGTGCCTGAAACACTGTAAGTCAACCATACTTCAATAAAGTATATATATCAAGAAGAAAAAAAAAGAAGTCTGGGACCAATATATTTTCAGTTTTATAAAGAATTTTCATTACATTTCCATTTCATTAATCATGGTGGCCTTTCTTAGATTATTTGACTTTTTTAGAGTAGGAAGAGCTGTAAGTAAGAATTCATATCTATTAACTCACCATAGGTATCAACATGAACAAACAAAAACAAAACTCTAAGGTCAGTTAAATTAGCCAAAGACATAGTATTTCCCTATATGTACATTGAAAAGAAAATCTGATTTCTCATCTACCTTCTTTCTCCTTTTCTTGCTTACAGAAAAGAGGTGAAATAATAATATATATAACGGGCTTCCCAGGTGGTGCAGTGATAAAAGAATCCGCCTGCCAATGCAAGAGACTCAACAGTTTCAGGTTTGATCCCTTGGTCAGGAAGATCCCCTGGGGGATGAAATGGCAATCCACTCCAATATTCTTGCCTGGAGAATTCAATGGACAGAGAAGCCTGGTGGGCTTTACTCCATGGGTCCACAGAGAATTGGACACATCCGAGCAACTGAGTGTGCGTGTGCACACACACACTAAAAATAATAATAATATATATAACATGATTCTAAATATAAACTACTAAGTTCCTCAAAACCTTAGCAGATAAAATTAGCTATCAAGTACTAGTATTAGTGGTCTGATCTGCAGCTAGTAAACATTATTAGTCAGAAAATTCAAGGTCAATACTGTTCAAAGGTAAGATTGATTTAGCTTCATCATTCTTGAAATATTAAGCCTAAGAAGAACAAAACAGTTAAATACAAAGTAAATACCCTGCTAGAAAAGATGCAAATTTCTTAAATACACTCACAGATGAGTACTACGGAAGTGATGGAGTGTCAAAGTATATAAATTCAAATGTTATATTGAAAACAATNACATTACTAGTCAGAAAATTCAAGGTCAATACTGTTCAAAGGTAAGATTGATTTAGCTTCATCATTCTTGAAATATTAAGCCTAAGAAGAATAAAACAGTTAAATACAAAGTAAATACCCTGCTAGAAAAGATGCAAATTTCTTAAATACACTCACAGATGAGTACTACGGAAGTGATGGAGTGTCAAAGTATATAAATTCAAATGTTATATTGAAAATAATATATTAATAATTCCAAAATAAAACAAATTGAGATCTTTTGTATGTGTTGATAAATGTAAAGCACTCAAAAGAATTGCAAATCAAGTTAAATTTTCTCTTAAAAATGATTTTATGTATCTTTATAGAATAACAGCTAAAACTGAATGCGTTGTATCACAAACCTGAAACTGTGGGATTGTCATTTCAAAGGACTTGTTCTTCACTTGGCCTGAATGATCTGCCACTTTGAGCATCACTGCAACATAAGGATACTTAAGAGATCTGCAACTGTCGGAGCTCACAGCCATACCCAGCTTCCACTGAAAATCTATGAGCTGTAATAAAAGAGTTCACAATAATACACCAGTTATAACATTGCCCTGAATGCAGATATTTACTCAAATTTACTGCTCTTGAATTCAAGTTTTAACTTCAAGGCCAATCATAATAAAAGAAAATGTCTTCAACTTAATGTTGTTAGGGGGATAGTAATCAAATGAACATGGACAGAGTCTAAGGGACACAAACAGGGTTGGAAAACAACAACACTGTCATAATTACAAAAGGGAAAACACAAAAACAAAATTTTCCACCAGATGTGTAATGGAGGTAGATGTGTTAATATCATTTTCCTTTGTTTTTCAGTTTGCTTCTGTCCTTAAGGGGACTTTTGAATCATCTCTTATCTCATTTTCCTGTTCCATATATGTCCTTCCTGCATTTCACAACCTGAAAGTTCTAAAGTGGAACATGAGTTATATACCATCTTCATATTTGACTGAGGCACACATGAGAACAATTCATTTCCTTTCTCATCTCAGTCCTTGACCTGAAACCTTACACGAGCATGAATACTGGGGAAGGTGGCTTTAGATTTCATCACTGCTGACGAATACTTGTCAGNTTTTCCTGTTCCACATATGTCCTTCCTGCATTTCACAACCTGAAAGTTCTAAAGTGGAACATGAGTTATATACCATCTTCATATTTGACTGAGGCACACATGAGAACAATTCATTTCCTTTCTCATCTCAGTCCTTGACCTGAAACCTTACACGAGCATGAATACTGGGGAAGGTGGCTTTAGATTTCATCACTGCTGACGAATACTTGTCAGGTGATGTGCTAGGCAGTTTACGTGCATTAAATGCCACACTGAATCACCATAACATTATAGACTATTATTTCCATTTTGCAGATGATAAAACTAAATTTCAGAGAGCTGACATAATATGCACAAGGTCACACATTTCTGGACTCATAGCTGAAACCAAAGTCTTTTTACTCCAAGGATTACATGCTTATTGACTCCAGGTTGCCTCAATACTTTCTAGCTAATTCTTTTCAATGATTGCTTAGTGTTTCCATGACATAAAACAGGACTAGATAAATGCAGCCTTTAATACAGAACTCAAACCTTAAGACAGTATACGGAAGAAAATTTTGTATCTTGTACCCAAAGCTTAGGCAGATAGGTAAGACACAGTAGGCACTTACCAAAAATACCTACTGACCAATACCTTTTGTGACAAAATGAATGCTTACTGGGCAGTTTTACTTATTAATAAAATTTTATAAAAGGTGGGTTTAATAAAAGGATGAAACTTTCCTCCCATCGTCAGACTGGCTTTAGACAAAATCAACTACAGTATGAAGGCCAGGCTGGTCCTGATAAAAGGTTAACATCTTTGATAAGTAAAAAGGATCTGTACAGGTCCTTTCTAAATAAAAGTTTCCCATACAAAAATAGAGAAAGGATAATGGGTAAATAAGAAAAGAACTACAAGCTGATAAATATATGAAAGGAAACAGGAAAATGCACATTTAAACCACAAAGAGATATCACTATACACCCACCAAAATGGCACAGTTTTAAGTTTGACGATTCTAAAACTGGCATGGAAGGATGTGCCACAGCGCACTGATGGTAGTCTAAACTGGGCCAGTCTTCCAGAAAATTAGCTTCACTTAAACTGAAGTTATACATGTCCAGAGATCCAGTGAGTCAATTACTAGGGATAAAACTCAGAAAAACAAGACACTTATATAATAAAGTTCTCAGAAGTTATATTCAAAAGAGCCCTAAACTACAGATACTCAGAAGTTCATCAGTAATAAATGAAATGCTGCAGAGCAACGCAAATGAGTGAACTTCAGCTGCCCTTAACACAGAAAATCTTGAAAGAGACAAGCCAAAAATTTCATTGTTCCACTCACTTAAAGCTTGAAAAAAAGGAAATATGATATTGTTTACAGATGTATATACAGATGGCAAAACTATGGAAAAAAGCAAGACTATGATTATCACAAAAGGATCATCATTACCTCCAGGGAGGAAAGTGGAGGATATTTGATCGGGGAGGGGCATATGGTGAGCTTCTAGGGTACTGTGTGGCAGTAGTTTAGTCACTAAGTTATGACCGACTCCTGTGAGCCCATGGACAGTACCCTGCCAGGCTCCTCTGTCCGTTGGGTTTCTCAGGCAAGAATTCTGGAGTGGACTGCCATTCCCTTCTCCAAGGGATCTTCCTGACCCAGGGATGGAACCCGCCTCTCCTGTTCTGCAAGGGGATTCTTTACCTCTGAGCCACCAGGGAAAGGTAGTTGTACTTTATACTGTTGTATTTCTTGCATTTTGATTGTAATTACACAGATGTTCACCTTTAAGTTACCCATTTTTGGGGTAACTATTTGAGGAGATGGAGGTTAATTAAATATACTATAGTAATCGTCCTGCAGTATACGTATGTCAAGTCATTATGCAGAGCTGTATTTCAACTATATCTCAATACAACTAGAAAAAGTAAAATTATTCATTAAATAATTTATATGTATCTTTTGGTATATGTGTTCCCTTGCACATGTAGCAGAAGAAGGGGAGGATATGTCAGTGAGCTCCACCCTTCTGGTTGAAAGGAAAATTTTATTGAAAGGAAAGCATTCGTGGGGATAAAGTTCAGGTGTGAAGAATAACAGAACTGAAAATGAGAGGAGAAAAATGTTTTATATATTCCTTAAATATTCATAGAGCAAAGAACAAATGCTTGGTAAATATTAAGTTGAACCAACTACAGATGAAGACAGTTGATATGTGGCTAAGGGGCAGAGCATTTATCTGTCTTCAAGTGAAAGGTTTTTATAAGAAAGTATGGAAAATAAAGCTGACAAAAGTTCAAAAATCAAGAAGCCATAACTTTTTGCAAAATTGTATAAGTTTTCAAAAGTTAGAGTTGACTTTTTAAAAATGTGGGTTTGAATGCAGGGGTCCACTTACACACAGATGCTTTTTAATAGTAAATAGAAGAGTACTACACAGTCTGCAGTTGGTTGAATCCACATATAGGCAGAGGAACCCAGGATATGGAGAACCAACTATAAATTACATATTGATTAATCCCTATACTGTTCAAGGGTCAACTGTATTTTATTATACATTATCATGTCAGTTATTTAAAGTTTTCCAGTTGGCAATGGTAGTCACTAAAAGTTTCTGAGTACAGAGAACAGCATGAAAGTATTGATTTAAAAATATTCATCTGGTGGCAGGAGAACAGAGTAATCCAGGTCCAAGGTTTTCTGTACCAGAACTATAATGGTGACAAGGAGGATTAGGCTTACCGATAAAAGAATGACTTGACGGGTCTTGATGACTGTCTGCAGGGTAAAGGGAGGTATCAAACACAACTATAAAAGTTTGAGCCCGAATGACTAGAAGAATATATCATATAGAAACCAGGACTTTTTATATTTTAAGTGTAAAAGTATTATCAAAATGTGATAATTAACCTATATGAGAAAAGAACCTAAAAAACAATTAATATATGTATATGTATATATAACTTAATCACTTTGCTGTACATCCAAAACACAATATTGTAAATCAACCATACTCCAATAGTTAACACACAAAGAAGGGATAAGGAATATCTAAATAGGAATGTTCAGTAAGCAGCTAGAAATTTCAGAACAGACTTCAAAGGAGTTCATGATTAGAGATATAATTTTATATCAGTTAGATGGTGACATTCAGAAACCTAACCAATCATATTTTTAATGTATTTGGCCATACAACTCATTGATGCAAGAAGTTATATTTTTACTGTTCACAATAAAATGATAAGAGTAAAATACTGAAAAGTCTGAAATAAAACTCTGGATTATCCAGAACATTTCAAGGAGAACAGCAATTAAAGAACACAATGTTGGAATTCACTGACCATTACGATGGTGGAAATGGCAGATGGGAAAATAGGGAAAGCTGACATTTACTATGGGGAAAAGAGCTTTTCATATGGGGAAAACATCTGGGATTAAGTTTATGGGATGAGAATTTCTCAAATTCTAAACTGAATATTTACATGCAAATTAAAAACAAGACTTCTAAGAAGTATGTTGAGCCTAAAATAGGAATTAGCTGCAGAGAAGATTTTCAAAAGAATAAAAACAAAAACAGAGCTGTGGAGAATATTAAAAATAAAGCAATATAGTTCAAATTTCTTATAGAATGAAGGAAACAATTTTAAAAGAAAATATACAGAAAAACCCAGTTTAAAAAAAATGAGAATATCCATAAGTAAAATGAATACAAAGAAAAAAACAATCAAGATGCAAGTATAGATAAAAAAGTAAACAAAGAAATTAGCTGTAGTCTGTCACACTAAAATTAGTTGACAAGCTGGCTTATATCTCAACATTCAAAAAAAGAAGATCATGGCATCTGGTCCCATGACTTCATGGTAAATAGGTTGGAAAAAATGAAAACAGTGGCAGATTTTCTTTTCTTGGGCTCCAAAATCACTGCGGATGGTGACCTCAGCCATGAAATTCAAAGACACTTGCTCCTTGGAAGAAAAGCTATGACAAACTTAGACAGCATATTCAAATATTCAAAATCAGAGACATCACTTTGCCTACAAAGGACCATATAATCAAAGCATCAATCCTTCGATGCTTTCAAATTGAGGTGCTGGACAAGATGCTTGAGAGTCCCTTGGACAGCAAGGAAATCAAACCAGTCAATCTTAAAGGAAGCCAACCGTGAATATTCATTGGAAGGACTGATGCTGAAGCTCCAGTGCTTTGGCCACCTTACACAAAGAGCCAACTCACTGGAAAAGACCCTGATGCTGGGAAAAGACTGAGGGCAAGAGAAGGGGTTGACAGAGGACGAGATGGTTGGATGCCATCAGCAACTCAATGGACATGAGTCTGAGCAAACTCCAGGAGATAGTGAAGGACAGGGAGGCCCGGCATGCTGCAATACACGGGGTAGCAAAGAGTTGGGCACAACTTAGCAACTGAACAATAATGAGAAATTATGGCTGAAGTTATCAGTAACATAAAAACATCACAATAAAAACTATACAAAGAAAAAAATTTGAAGACCATTTCAGTTTAAATTTAACTTTTACTTTTCAAAATACAACCTAAGAGAAAATTTAAAAAATAATCATGCAAAACTGTGCTATGTGAAAAACTATCGTCATATTCCTGTGTCCTCATTCCTAGTTTTTGTATGCAAGTTTTATAGCCGAAATCACAAAATATACACTTATATGTTCTCTCTTTTTTTAAATGAAAGTTTTCAAATGGAAAGTATTTGGTACACATTAACTGCTCTCTAAAGTACTATAAGGAAAAGATTGGTTAAGCAACTCATCCAAGGATACAAAACTAATAGAGCTGGTATTCAAATCCAAATTTGTCTGATTCCATATCCCAGCCCTTTTCATTATATCAATATTTAGCTGCAACAAGACAATGATTCAGAATTACATGAAGTTCTAATAAGTAAAGAAAAGCAGACAGGCCTGGGATGGGGCAGGAACGTTTAGCATCTTCTAAATGCTAGACGTAAATTGTCCAATACAGTAGCCACTAGCCACCTGTGAATATTACTAGCTCTAGCCTAAGCAGACAATGTTTGCTGAGCCCTTCTCATCTTGCTCAGCAGCACCTTCATCCATGCTTTGATTTGCTTCATAGGACTTATTGATTTTATTTAGTCGCTAAATCGTGTCCAATTCTTTGTGACCCGATGGACTGTTAGCCCACCAGGCTCCTCTGTCCGTGGGATTTCTCAGGCAAGAATATTGGAGTGGGTTGCCATTTCCTTCTCCTGGGGATCTTCCTGACCCAGGCATTGAACCTGGGTCTTCTACATTGGCAGGCAGATTCTTTACTGCTGAGCACTAGGGAAGCCTTTAGAACCATTTCTAAAATCATGTTAATTATCGTTCATCCCCTATGTCGCCATAGGGGGAAATGGCCTTATCAATCTAGTTGCTACTGAATCTACTATAACATTATCTGATCTGATACAAACTGAATGTTCCAATAAGTTATCTGTTGAACTAATATGTTTAGAAATTCAGGGGTATATGGTAAATGATCTCCAAAGACAGTTTCCAGCAACTAATTCCGCTCCTCTCTGTAAGTACACATCACTCCTCACGTCAAGAAGGGGGCCTTATTTTCTCCCTGCACAAATCTGAGCTGTCCCTGTGCTTGTTTTGACAAGTAAAATATGGCAGAAGAGGTGCTCTAGAACCTGTGAGCCTGAGCCTTAAGAGAGCTGGAAGCGTGTGCTTCCTTCTTCATGGAATGCTGGATCTTGGGACCTACCCACTTGGAACCCAGCCACCATGATGTGAGCAGCCACATGAGGAAGAACCAAGTCATGCCTATGATCAGCTCAGGCCAGGTAGCGACTAGCACGTGAGTGAGCCCTCTTCGCTTCTGGCCCAATTAGGCTCCTAGATGACTGAGGTCCCAGCTGACCTGAGAGGGCATAGAAACCACCTCCCAGCTAAGCCCAGTCAACCCACAGACTCATGAGAAACAATTAAACAGCTGTTTTAAGTCACGAAGTTTGGGGTGGTTTGTTATGTGGTGACAGATAACTCCAACAGAGCAAACACAACTAGCTGAAAATAGCTTTGTTAATAAACTTACTACGATATATGATGATTCATCAAAAATGAAATCTCAAAACTAGCTAATCTTAACTCTATTCATTTATAGAAACTGTAGCAAATACAAATAATTAAAACCATATTTTAATGACCTATTTTCCATGTGGCTCAGGTTTGAAACTTGTTATTTTTGATTTTTCTCTCTCTGCAACACAAAACACTTACAAATTCCTAGGTACTCAAGATCTGATTTCAGTCAATGCCACTGATATTTACTCCCTCCTTTCCAATCTCACCATTACAAAGTCTTTTAAAAAGCCTACCTTCAGACTTCCCTGGCAGTCCGGTGGTTAAGAAAACACCTGCCAGTGCAGGGGGACACAGCTTCAATCCCTGGTCGGAGAAGATCCCACAAGCCATGGGGCAACTGAACCCATGCACCCCAACTACTAAAGCCCACAACTCTAAAGACCACGAGCCACAACTACTCAAATCTGCGTGCCTAGAGTCTGTGCTCCATAACAAGAGAGGCCACTGCAATGAGAAGCCTGTGCACTGCAAGGAAGGGTAGCCCCCACTCACAACTAGAGGAGCCTGCATACAGCAATGAAGACTCAAGAGCAGCCAAAAATGAGATAAACAAATGACTTTAAAAAAAAAAAAAAAGCTTGAGTTCAATTTTACTGCGGCCTCCTAATTAGTTTCTTGCCTTTGGTCTTTCTCAGCTCCAATCCAGAGGAGACTCTAAACACTACTTATAAAGGAACCAAATCTAGCATCACAGGTCAAAACCCTACTGCCTCGGGAACTAGTTAGGACCCTTCCCTTGGCAGTTAAGTCCCCTCACAGCACAGTCCCAAATCACTTTCGTGCTCAAGACGGACCGCATCCTTACTTTACATTATCTTTCAGTCTTGACGCTTTTGTTCCTGCTGCTCATTCCTCTAGAATACAACTCTCAAAGGTCTATCTAAAATTCAAAATGCCTCCCAGTTTCCCCTGCTCTGTGAAGTCCTTTGTGGTTTCCTCAACCTTTCTATGAATGTTCATGTCACTTTTTATCCCGCAGCACTTAGAACATTCTGCCTTGAACAGTACTCCTCTGTGGATCTGTCTCCCTCCCCCACCATCTACCAGACTGTAAACTCCCTGAAGGGAGTTCATACATCCTCATGTGACTTGTAGCTCCCAACACAACACACCGGAGAACAAGAACAGTCATGCATTTTATAAATTATTACACAAACCGTACAAAAATCTAAGTCACTGTCTCATATATATTATGTTAGGTGAAGAAAGTGGTAAAGAACCCACTTGCCAATGCAGGAGATTCAAGAGATGAAGGTTCAATCCCTGGGTTGGGAAGATCCCCTGGAGAAGGGAATGGTAACCCACTCCAGTATTCTTGCCTGGAGCATCCCATGGACAGAGAAGCCTGGTGGGCTAGAATCCATGGGGTCACAAAGAGTTAGACACGACTGAAGTGCTTAGGTCGCACACGTATCTCATAAATAGGAAGAGGGAAAATGGCACTAGATGTCATGTGTCAATACACATCCTTCTGGTGACTTATACTATAAAATTAGCAAGAAGGAAAGCAATAAAATATGGCAACAACCATTCAACTATGATAAGGAGTTCTAATTAGACATCTATAAAAGGGAACCGTGAATTAGTTCAAAACAATGATTGGAAGTATCGGAATGTGAAGCAATGAGTACAGACCTTCTGGTGCTGGACAAGATGGGACGGTTTGTTAAATTTAACAAGTTCATACTCAAGTCGACAGACCTGAGTTTGAATTTCACCTTTGCATCCTTCTACCCATGTGGCTTTGGACAAGTTACTATGTCTCTATGCCCCAATATTCAGTGAAGTATTTAGGAAACAATACCAATACTATGTTCTAGGCACCGGGACTATTAAAAACATAAGAGTTCCTGACCTCAGAAACTTACATGCTAGTTGGGAAGACAGACAATAAGCAAATACATATACAATATGGTGGCAGTAAGTGTGAAAAACAATAATTTTTTTTGGCCACACCTCCTGGCATATGGGCTCTTAGTGCCCCAACTAGGGATGGAAACGCAGCCCTTGCAGTGGGAGCTCAGAGTCTTAATCACTGGAAGTCCCAAAAGAGGTTTTAAAAATGCACATAAGGGGACAGAGTGACCAGGAAGGCTGTTTAGTTACAGCCTGGGGCAGATCTCTAGGAGGAGATGATTTCTGAATGCAGAGACACCTGAGTCAAGTGAAGGAAAAAGCCACATGGATACCTGGAGAATGAGGCTGGAGTGGCATGAGCTAGAAGACTGTGGAAAAGACAGAGAGTCATTGTTTGAAAGGCCTTTAGGCCAAGGAAAATATATAAGACTTTTTTCTAGTGAGACAGAAATTCTCTCTTATAATTGGCTTTAAGAATGGAAAAGACCTGGTCTAGATGGCAAAAGTCCCTCCAGATTGATGACTAGCACATGGAAGTTTTCAGAAGGAAAACAAAAAGACTGAACTGTGAGCCAAATGTAGTATCTAGGGGTTTCCCTGGTGGCTCAGTGGTACAGAATCTGCCAGTAATACAGGAGACATGGGTTCAGTCTCTAGGCCATGAAGATCCCCTGGAGGAGGACATGGAAACCCATTCCAGTATTTTTGCCTGGGAAAGCCCATGGACAGAGGAGCCTGGCAGGCTACAGTCCACAGGGACACAAAGAGCTGGACATGACTTGTGACTAACCAACAACAGTATTTATGCAAGAAGATGGTGGCAGCAAGGAGAGAGAAATTTAGAGAATATAGGAAGGAATGCTTGCTGATGGACTGTACNAGCCCATGGACAGAGGAGCCTGGCAGGCTACAGTCCACAGGGACACAAAGAGCTGGACATGACTTGTGACTAACCAACAACAGTATTTATGCAAGAAGATGGTGGCAGCAAGGAGAGAGAAATTTAGAGAATATAGGAAGGAATGCTTGCTGATGGACTGTACGTGAGGTATGAACTCTCACTAGACGTGTGGTCCCAATTAACCTTGCTGACTCTTATATTGGTGAGAAATATTTAAAGACAGAATGTATTATAGCTCAAGGAATTTAAACTAATATTAGTCCTAAAAATGAGCTATATCTGATACATTGAAAAAGCATATACTGCAAATAGAAATGACTTATTCCTATGTCAAGGATTTTTTTCCCCTTACTACTAAATACAAATAACCATTTTGTCTGTATTTTAAAACATATCATAAAACACATCATGAACTTTGAACAAAAATATTCCATTTGAGTTAGTGGAGGTAAAACAGAAGTGTGAGGTCCCACTAACAACTGGGGGTAGGGGGTGGGGTAACAGATTTTAACTCACACCTGTCTACACCTGACCTGCCTCTTGAGAAGGCAGGTCAGGAAGCAACAGTTAGAACTGGACATGGAACAACAGACTGGTTCCAAATAGGAAAAGGNCCTTATATGAAGAAAGCAGATAGAATGCTTTATCTCAAGGTGGTCAACAAACCCTTTATTTTTTAATTCAGCTTTATTTTGCATTTTTGAAATGATCTTTCGTCCCTCAACTTCTGTTTACTAATCTAAAAATGTACAAAGCTTAGAACACAGCATATATCTTTTATATTATTATTAAGGTGGCATTTCCAATCAGTGTTAATTTTCTTTTGTTTTACCCCCTTTGGCGTTTGTTGTTCATTTCTCCCCCTACAACATTTTGATACTTTTGTTAAGAAAGATCTTGAGGCCAAAAAGTTAGTATTTCCAACTTCTGATTTAGTGGAAAGAAGCATATTTCTTTCAGACCTAATCCCTCAATTTTTCTATAGCATTAGTGAAAAATCAATTTGCCATATATCTGGACTCTGTTCTATTGATCTATGTGTCCGTTTTCATTATTGTAGTTTTATAGTAAGTCTTGAAAATAAATGGTATGAATTCTCAAACTTCACTCTTTTTCAAAATTGTTTAGGCTGTTTTAGCTTCTTTGTCTTTCAATATAAATTTTAGAATCAGCTGAAAAGCTGATGGAAAGATTTGTGTAAATTAAGAAATTTATACAAAAAATTCTGCTATGATTTTGATGGTGAATGTATAACTGGGTCTATAAGTACATTTTGGAGAAAACATCTTAACAGTATTGTATTTCATGAAGATAGTACATCTCATTTGTTTGGGTCTTTGATTTCTTTCAAAAGTAGTCTGTTGTTTTAGCATGTTGGTCTTGCACTTTTTGTTTGTTTATACTTAAATATTTAATTACTTTTTGACACTACTGTAAATGATACTGTTTTAAAATTTTGTTTTCTGGTTGTCTATTGCTGTATAGAGAAATAGAATTTATTTTTGCATATTCACTTTGTAGCCTACTTCTGTGCTAAATTCACTTACTTTAGTGGCTGTTTTTGGTAGATGCTTTGGGATTTTCTAAATAGACAGTCATATTCTCTGTGATTAGACTGTTTTATTTTTTCCTTTTCAGTCTGAATGCCTTTTATTTATTCTTGTTGCACTGGTTAGGACCTTCAATACAAAATTGAGTAGAATGGAGAGAGAGAGGACACCCTTGTCTTTTTCAGGATCTTTGAGGGAAAACATTTGATCTTTTGTTTTTAGATATGTTAGTTTTAGGGGTTTGTTAGATATTTTTTATCATGTTAAGGAATTTCCCTTCTGTTCTGAATTTGCTGAGATTTTTATCATGGATCAATGTTGAATTTTCTCAAATGGCTTTCCTCTGTTTCTCGAGATTATCATTTAAGGAAGAAATAATACCAGTCCTACAAAAACATAGAAGAGGGGCTGCCACTTCCCAACTCATTTTGTGACCAGCATTCCCAAGCAAGCTATAATAAGAAAAACTGCAGACTAATATCCCTCATGAACATGGATGTAGAAATCCTCTACCGAATATTCGCAAAGAGAATGCAGCAATATATAAAAAGGATAGTATATCCTAAGAACTGTTTATTCTGGTATTGTAAAGCTGGCTCACTATTAACTATCAACAGACTTAAAAACAATCATTTTTAGACAATATTGTTACCTTAATAAGATGGAAGCTTTTATAATTGGAAATTTAGATGTTGGTAGACTATGAAACCCATTCACTTATTGACATCAATTAAATAATATTTGGGGGACACCTTTTGAAATACTAGGTATCTGAGCAGAAGCTGGTTATATTTGGTGATGAAAACACTTATGGTTTTCTGCTTTTCAGTCCTTTGGGAAGACAGACAATAAACAAGTAAGTTAAAAAAAGAAAGAAAACAGCAATTGTTGTAGTGGAGAAAATTAATGGTACAGTGATGAAGACCATCAGGGAAAACATTTTCCCTGAATGGTGACAGGAGGCCATTCTGGGTGACATAAACAGAAGATATTATTAGTATATGATTGTACAATTTCTGGCATGCTTTAGTGTGATTACGTTTGTTTTAAATTTATTATTTAAAGAAGTAATGCACATTTAGTAGGAGAATGGACAAGTATCTAAAAAGTGATTAGTTTTAACCAAAATTTTTGTAGTTGTTTCTTTATTCTCTTTGTGTTAGTGGCAGAACTGAGAATCCAAAAATGAATAGAACTTGAATTAACTCACAGCCACAGATTAATCCCAACAACCATATCCATTCCCACCTTTTCTTATTTCCTCAGTTTAATGGAACCCTAGGCCTTTTACTTATCTTGGTTTCACTCTGTTACCATTTGGTGGTTGCATTGTACTCAGTGTCAGCAAACATTGTTTAATGTTGACTAGTTTGTATAAGAATGATTAACACATGTCAACTATATGAAGATCATTATTAACTGTTGCACATTAACTGGTAACCACATGTCTTGGTAGGTGTGGTAAGTAGTAATTCTTTTATTGCTTACTGTGCTGTCAATCTCTGAAGGATATTTTGTCTTACTCTAGGTAGAACTTACCTAGAATAAAATCAGTTCAATGACAGAAAAAATCATTTAAAAAACTTAGCTCTATTCTGTTTATATATGCATTTACAGAACTGATAGCTTGAGGCCAGTGTAAAGTTACAAGTAATTAAACATCAGGAATTATAACATTTTTTACAAAGACAATTCTGTGCTATGGGTAATCATAGCATTTACTTTTATGATTGCACTAGATTTTTATCTTGATTATGTTCTGTGATTTGAGTATTACATGGCCACAGTTTATAGTTTTGAATATTGTTGTGTTTTAGACCCATTGATTTCTGATATGACAATTTCCTAGAAATATTTCTTTATAGTTTTGAATATTGCTGTGTTTTAGACCCATTGATTTCTGATATGACAATTTCCTAGAAATATTTCTAATTGTGGATTTTACTGAAGAGGCCAAAAGTGAAAGAAAATGAAAGTCATNTGTTGTGTTTTAGACCCATTGATTTCTGATATGACAATTTCCTAGAAATATTTCTTTATAGTTTTGAATATTGCTGTGTTTTAGACCCATTGATTTCTGATATGACAATTTCCTAGAAATATTTCTAATTGTGGATTTTACTGAAGAGGCCAAAAGTGAAAGAAAATGAAAGTCATTCAGTTGTGTCTGACTCTTTGCAACCCCATGGATTATACAGTCCATGGAATTCTCCAGGCCAGAATACTGGAGTGAGTAGCCTTTCCCTTCTCCAGAGGATCTTCCAAACCCAGGGATCGAACCCAGGTTTCCTGCATTGCAGGCAGATTGTTTACCAGCTGAACCACCAGGGAAGCCCCAGAAGAGGCTGAAGGAAAAGAAATTTACTTTATTACTGTATTTAGTTTAGTTGCTTAGTGTTGGAAAGAGAATTAGAAGTCATGTGCTGGATAGTTGCCATGAATGTGCAAAGATTTGTTAGTTGGGGTTTCCATTCTTGGGAAAAACATACTTGTTACCCTGTCCTCTAGCTACTGTCTCCTTTCTGTTTCCCTTCTTGTAGAATTTCCACAAAAAAATTGTGCATAGATGCTCTTGCTGCTTTTATCTGCAAATTTTTCCTGTGTTCGCTCCTATCCTCACCATTTCATAATAACTACTTTTCTCAAGTTTACTAATCACCACTTTGTCAGATCCAGCATTCACTTTTCTCTCACCACTTTCTCGATCTCTCAGCAACACTTAGTAGAGTACCTACTCCATTGGCTTCTGTGATAATTCTGCTTGCCTCCTATTTCTCTGACTGCTTCCTAGATTTGCCGTTGCTGGATCCTCTCCCTTCCAATTTCTGAAGAGTTAGAGCCTTGTCTAGATTGCTAATCTTTTCTGTTGTAGAGCATTAATATCATCAGCTGTCACATATTTGATCCCATGTTCCTCCAAGTCCTGACTTCTGTACAGAATTGGAAACTAATATATTCAGGCACCACTTTGGTATCTCCATTTAGATATAGATATCTCAAACTTAACATGGCTGAAAAAGAAATCTGGATTTACATCCTCTCATCTCCAGATCTGCTTCCCTAGTCTTTTCAGGGTAGTGCCATTTATCCAGTGCTCAAGTTAATGTCATCGATTTTTCTTCACCGCTATACTAATTTAGAGAGGCCATTCATGTATTGATTTTAACTTCTTTGGTTTGAATCTCTGCTTTGAGATCATGGGGAGTCATCTAACCTCTTTGTACATCAGTTTCTTAGTTTCTCATGGGTGCTAAATCGCTTCAGTCGTGTCCAGTTCTTTGCAACTCTATGACTGTAGCCTGCCAGGCTCCTCTGTGCATGGAGTTCTCCAGGCAAGAATGCTGGAGTGGGTTGCCATGCCCTCCTCCAGGGGATCTTTTCAAACCAAGGATCGAACCCAGCTCTCTGGCATTGCAGGTGGATTCTTTACAATCTGAGCCACCAGGGAAGCCCAAGAATACTGGGGTGGATAGTCTGTCTCTTCTCCAGGGGAACTTCTTGACCCGGGGATGGAACCTGGGTCTCTCCTGCACTGGCAGGTGGGTGTTTCACCAATGGCGCCACCTAGGAAGCCCTAGTTTCTCACCACGTCTCCCAATCTTGCAAAATTGTAAGGATTAAATGAATTTTTCTTTTTTCCTAATCTTTCAGATCCAGTGATCTGCAATTCTGGTAGACTTTTTTCAGAATCTATCCCAAGTCTGCCCATTCTGTTCATTTCTATTGCTGCATCCCAAGCCGCTGTGAACCTCAGTCTGACGAATGCAATATCTTCCTAACTAGGTTTTCTGCTTCTCCATATGCCACCCTAAAATCCGTTCCCAGTGTTTACCCAAGGAGATTTTATAAAAATGTAAGTCACAACTTGTGTTTCCCTGCCTAAGACACTCAAAACACAAAACAGCCTTCCACCGCTTGTCCTTAGAATACATTAAGGCTGCCTACTCTGACTTGACGGGGAGGTACTGTCTGCCTGTCTCCCACTTTTGCTGGGCTGCAGCGTTTGAGTGCCGAGCCTGTTACTGCTTCAGTCTTCGTATAGCTCATCCTTTGCTTGAATCATTATGATCTTGGTCATTTCATGGCTGATTCTTTGTTTGTATATTAAAGTTACCTCCTCAATAAGTCTTTCCTGATTATTCAGGTAATGTCCCTTCCTCCTCCCACCACACACCCTAAGTCTCCACTGACATTATCTCTTGTTTTATTTTCTTCATAATACTTAATCACCTTGTGAAATTATTTTGTTTTTGTGTCTGCTTGTTTATTGTGTGTATCCCACTCCTAGCATGTAAATTTTGTGAGAGAAAGGACAAGCCTGAAGTAGAGAGTGGTGTGTGTCCCATAGAAGGCTCTCAACAAATAATTATTGGGTGGAAGAATGATTAAATCTTATATAGCTGGTTTTGTGCTCCAGAAAATCTTTCTTAAGATTACCTTTACTGTGGTCATGAATCTTTTGCTTGAATATTTCAGTGACAGTATTCTGTCTCATTAAAGTGGTTTAGTCTTTTTTTTATTATAATGATATAATGTATAATACATAATTAGAAGAA
The DNA here is from genome assembly GCA_006410615.1 of Neotragus moschatus. Classification (NCBI taxonomy): domain Eukaryota; kingdom Metazoa; phylum Chordata; class Mammalia; order Artiodactyla; family Bovidae; genus Neotragus; species Neotragus moschatus. Next base: position 357,577 of record SJYA01001750.1, on the reverse strand, counting down.
TTATATTTATATTTCTTTATGTTGAAACAAAATCTGCTCTTCTGTAACTTCCTCCAGTTGTCTGTCATCCTCCCATTGAAAGCATGCAGAATAAATCTAATTGCTCCTTTGTGATATTACTGAAAATATATGGGGAAAAGGATTATATAAGTCTTCTCAGAACATGCCCAGATTCTCCAGCTGTGATGTCTTCCAAAAATTTATGATTCCTGGTCACCTTTCCTTGAGCCTGCTTCTGTTTGTCGTCATCCTTCATAAAACAGGCCTCTCAGAGCTGATTCATATTTCACTCTGCATAGTCTGTGTTGAAATAGTGGATTACTACATTATCCTGAGTAATCCATCTTTTAAAGCAGATCAACATTGCATCACTATTTTGACAGTTGTGTAGTCATTCCATACTGAGCTTGCAGTGACGTAAACTTAAACACCCCTTTTTTCGAGTCCCCACATAAAATGTTTTTACTATTTTCCCATTCTGTACTTAACTAATTTTATTATTCTTTGTTTACTGAATACCTATTAAAATTCATTTTACTCATTACCAGAGTTTAGGAACCTTTGTTTTCTCATTTAACTCTTGGTTATTTTCCTAGTCCTAGTAACATCCAGCAGTTCCTACTAATATATTTTTACTAGTGGTGATATCACACAATTACTGGATAAGTATAATTTCTGTCATAACCCAAAAGATTAATAAATTAGTAGTGAGGCAGAATATATTGCTGTCCTCAACTGCCCATTAGAGATCAGAGCAAATGGCTTTAAAATAGACTTAAAAGGAAGGTAGATTTAATTTTTCTCTCTTTTTTACATATATGTAATCAGAGTTTTTGCTAACCCGACTGTCACCTATAGAATAGGGAGGAATTCATTAAAAATGACAAGGAGAGGCTAACAGTTTTTCCGACAGAGAGAAGTCCAGTTCACATGCAAAAACAAGGTAAATGATGGTTGTCAACCCTTCGAGAACTGGAGGAGAGTTCATTGTGGCTGTGGTTAGAGAACCTAGTATGAAAAGATACTTCAAGCCATTAAAGACAGGTAAATAAGTACCAGAGCGTCTAGAGCTGTGTGTGTCAGTCCTGGCAACATGACCTTGCAAAGTCACAGAATCTCCCAGGCTCAGTTTTCTCGTTGGTGAAAGGATGTAATAAAACCTCTTTTGCCAGTTGCGGTAAAAGTGAAGTGCATTAAAGCTCCTAGCATAGTTTCTGCTACAGGATACTCTCTAAAAATGTTGACACATAATTTAAAGAACTCTGCATCTAGTGGAAATACTCTCTTTGGCCCAAAGACTAAAAAGAATGAGTTAACCAAGATCCTTTGGGAGCACATAATCTATTTTATTAATTTTTTTTCTTGATAAGCCAAACATTAGTGGCATTATGAAGATTTAGTGAGCTAGTCAGTCAGAATTTTTTGTTATTTTATTATCCAGTGTTTAAACAAGCCAGAAGACTGATGTTAGCGGTTATAAATCCCTTTATTATACTTGATACAAACAGGATGTTTTCTATTAATAATTGTGTATAGAGGTCCGTGCAGGAGCCTGTAGCTCGTGGACTACTTTGTGAGTAGTCTGAAGAGAGTTTCTTGGAGTAGTTTTGCTACTGGTATTTTGTTTTCTCTCAGTTTTATAAATTTAAAGAAGATACATGTGTATCAGTTCTGTAGATTTTATCTTAGAAACGACATCCAGCTATTGGAAAAATGACACTTTTCGAAGATACTGGAAAATAAAAAGTTGGGTTCATCTTATTCATCTTTTTAATCTCATACCACAGACACTCAAGTTATATTTATGGAAACAGCAACAAATTTGTTGAATCTGTCCATTCTAGTTACTGTTAATATTTACTAATTTAGAGGATTTCTTTTTAATCTTTCTCTGTTTTTGATTATCACACTGCAGGTAGGTTCCTTTTTTTTGATAATAGAAGTAGGATACCTCTGTTCTTTAAAAAGTGAGAGGTTAAAGTTGAAAGCCTTTTTCCTCACTTTTTTTCCACTGCCCAGAGGTAGTTACTGTAAACAGCTGCTTTTATTCTTTTTGTTGGGTTTCCCTGGTGACTCAGACGTTAAAGAATCTGCCTGCAATGCGGGAGACCTGGGTTCCATCCCTGAGTTGGGATGATCCCCTGGAGGAGCGCATGGCAACCCACTCCAGTATTCTTGAGTTGGCTACAGCCCATGGGGTTGCAAAGAGTCGGACACGACTGAGCGACTAAGCACAGCACAGCATTCTTTCTGTGCTTGTGATGACTTCTGGGCGAGTCTGTGACTCATAACAATATCTGCAACAAAGGTTGCATTGATGTACTTCATATATATTAATTAAATTGAACTTTTTATCATTCTCATTTGATTAACTATGAGAAAAAAGTTAAGGAGAAATAGGATTCCAGTTAAATTTTAATCATTTTAATATATTTAATCATTAATGTGTCTTCAGTCTAATACTTGGCCTTCTCACTACAACCTGCCGCCTTTGGAGCTTGGTAATATTTATACTCTTTAGCTTTGGCTGGCATGGAATAAGTGTACAATTTTAAGGTAATTTGCCAGTTTTGTCCAGATTTCTTTTCACTAAATTGTTTAGCTGTTACTTTCTGTTTACAGCACAGATGTGAAAATTTACTGTCCTACATGTACATTTTATTTTATAACTTTATAGCAATATGACTTGGGGTTACATAAAATTAGCCAATAAATTTAAGTTATCTTATGAGGGTTTATGATACTTTTCCTTGACAGTGTGCCTTTTAGAGCTGTCAGTTCTGTGCAGGTAGTATTTGGTATCTGGAGTGTGTGGCGCTGATAAAATAAATGCCTGGTTTCAGATTAGAAGCCAAACGTATCTTTCCTACCCCTTTAACTTGGCACAAATGAAACTAAATATATATTAAATATTCATTATTAACACAGCTTAACAGACATATGCAGACATACAGATGACTAGATTAAAATAGAGATACAGTTTTCAACAAATTCAACAAATTTATTGCTGGTTCCATAAATATAACTTGAGTGTCTGTGGTATGAGATTAAAAAGATGAATAAGACATAGTTCCTTTTCTGGGCTCTGCAGTCAATTTTAGTCCTTTTTTTGGTTTCTAGATAGAATTGAATATTGAGGGCATAGACTAATTATTTCAGAGACAGTGGAGGAGTGAGAGGAAGTAGTTTGGAATACTTTATTGAACTTTATTAAAGTCTGGAATCATGAATAAGAATCAGATGAAGAATTAGTATTAGCTAGAGGAGTCTGTTGATTTCTCTGGCCCCAGACTGTTGCAGAGCATGTTAATGAATCCGTGGATGTTGAGCACATTCTGCCAAGAGAAGTTTTTAAATTCAGTATGTTTCTTATTAAACATATCAAGGACATTATTCAACCATATTATCATTACATAGTGTTTCTTCTACAAGCCAAGAGATAGAGGGATGTGGACAGTGGTCATCCTTTCATCAGGAAAGTCATTTCTTGGAGAACCTGACTATGAGATGACTAACACTGTTCATGTAATAGGGCATGGCTTCCATTGGTTTTGCAAAGTCGCATTATCATCTAAGTACCTGTGATTGTTCTTCAAGGAGAAGTACCCAAAGCACTTTTTTATTTTTAAATCTCACATAATGTTAAACCAGTAGATACTATAATGTATTCTTGAGGTAAGGTATAATGATGCATTTTTAATACATTTCTTGTTTCCACTGCTTCTTTATTTCCGTCATGTAAAATTTTATTTTGTGATGGTGCACCTTTAGAAATCATCAATTTCATTCCATACAGACATATGAGTTTATGGTGAAATTGACATCGTTCTCATTATGTTCTTTTTCTCTCTGCAGTAGATTAGGGTCTGATATATTATTTCCCTGTGAATTCTCCAAGTGTCAAGAAAGCACTCCTCTTTTGTTACAGTTGTTTTATCAAATGTAAGCGGAACAGTGAAGTTGAGTAGGTGTCATTGTGTACTGGAAGTCAGAGAGCCAGTAGGTGACTTTATATCAAGCACTTTCTGGTATTCACATAATTCCCTTGGACTTTTTTGGCTTTATATACTCTTTTGCTCATTGATAAAACTTGTGATATCAATCTAACATTTGTCTTTAAGCCTCAGGCATCATTTTTTTATAATTAGGATTAACTATGCTGATTTACTACTAAAATAAGTTTATATACTAGAACTTAGATGCATTTCCTTAAAAATCAAATGTTGAGAATGAGTTTTAAGATATCAGCCAAGCCACCTTGTATATGTTTGGTGAAGTCTTGACTATTCAATCCCAAAGTAGTGGATTTTGGGGGTGGGGGCAAGGAGTTTTGCTTAATATGTTATAAATTTCAAGTATTTTTTTTCAAGTGTTTGTTAAGTGAATGAATAAATTGCTCTCTTCTCACATAATTCATGAAGAACCTGCTTTACTTTATTCTTATTGAACATCAGTAATATTTGTACCTTCCATTCCTTTTTGTATATCAGATGCATACTATATACACATTGGTTATTTCCTTGTTTTTAAAAAAAACTTTCCCTATTTTTTTCCTCTTTCCCCAGTTTCTCAAACAATTAGGTCTGCATCCTAACTGGCAGTTTGTTGATGTCTATGGAATGGATCCTGAACTCCTTAGCATGGTACCAAGACCAGTGTGCGCAGTATTACTTCTCTTCCCTATTACAGAAAAGGTAATTGTTAAGTAAGAGAGTTTCTGGGAAATGCAGAGTTCTTTTTCAATGTTGAGTTAAACCTATGCTCTTCTTTAAGAACAAATAACTCTATTCTTGCATAAAATGAGGAAATCTAGGAATGGGGACATCTTAAAAATCTAATTTTATTAAAGAGATGTATTTAGATTTTGATTTGTAGATTGACAGAGAAGTCCTGGGTTAGTCTTTCTGCAAGCAATAAATCTGGAGAGGGTGTGGAGACAAGGGAACCCTCTTACACTGTTGGTGGGAATGCAAACTAGTACAGCCACNAGATGGACCTTTGTCAGCAAAGTAATGTCTCTGCTTTTTAATATGCTGTCTAGGTTGGTCATAGCTTTTCTTCCAAGGAGCAAGCATCTTTTAATTTCATGGCTACAGTCACCATCTGCAGTGATTTTGGAGCCCAAAGAAATAAAGTCTGTCACTGTTGCCATTATTTCCCCATCTATTTGCCATGAAGTGATGGAACTAGATGCTATGATCTTAGGTTTCTGAATGTTGAGTTTTAAGCCAGCTTTTTCACTCTTCTCTTGCACTTTGATCAAGAGGCTCTTTAGTTCTTCACTTTCTGATACAAGGATGGTGTCATCTGCATTTCTGAGATTACTTGTATTTCTTCCAGCAGTTGATTCCAGCTTGTGCTTCATCCAGCCCGGCGTTTCTCATGATGTACTCTGCGTCATCATGGCTCAGTTTCTGGCAAAACACTGCAATATTCTCTTTACTTTGGAAGTCTTTTCTGGGCAGTGTAATGAACTTTACCATCCCTACTCTGTTAGCTAGTCATTTATTGAGCTAGGTCCCCTAGCTGCTTCTTTTGCCCCTCTTTTCACAAGGGTCTCTTTTTCCTGAGAGTTTCCCTTATTCTCTCCTTCCGTTTCTCCTTTTTATTCCCTACAAACCTCATTCTCCTACTCTTGGGGGAGGTTTATCAGCAGATTTTTCAGTCAAAATGAATAAAATTTACTTACAATCATTTAGTGTATTTATAAAACATTTAGGTGTTAACACCAGAGAATTATAGACTTTCTTCTTTCTTATCCCATGTGTGACTTGGAACCACGCTTTTTGATTTACAAAGATAGCATTGCCTCTGTGCTAAAAATTACTGAACATAAATAGTCCTATGATCTTCAAAAAAATTTTTTTTGAAGGAGAAAACAGTTTGATACTAAGATATGACCAGTTTTTTATGGCTCTGTTAACTGTGAATATTTATAATATCAAATAAACATAAACCTAGGAGTTTATGTCCCCATAATTATATTAATACCTTCTGGGTTACTCTCAGGTTTTGCTTTCAAAGGCGTGAAACATTGCTTTTTATTTTTTACATTTTATTTATTTATTTTTGGCTGTGCTGGGTCTTCGTGGCTATGCGGGCTTTTCTCTAGTTGCAGCAAGTGGGGGAACTGAGCCACCAGGAGGCCCCTGAACCATTGTCATTTTGACTAAGTTTATCCACACACCCAAAGGGCATGTCCATGTGATTTCAGCACCAGGTTGGATATGAATGGGATGCTCTGCTTTTTGTAGTGCTTTATATGATCTCATGCTGCAGCCCATGGTGTCGCAAAGACTCAGACATGACTGGGTGATTGAACAACAACGATATGGTCTTGAGCATGTTCTTAATCTTCACTGTGCTTTGCTTTTTTGTTTGTAAATTTGTAGTGTTAAAATTAGCAATGTGAAAAAATTAAAAAACAAAACAAAAAAAAATAAAAAAATTAGCAATGCGATGAAGACCAGCATGAGATTATCATAAAATATGAAAACCATTATTTGTAATAAAGCAGTTAAATACTTTAATACTTGTTTACTTTAAAAGTTGTCTTTACAGTACCCTTTCTTGCCTTCTTTTTGGTCTTTTATCCAAATTACCACTTTTAATACCTCCTATTAGATGATGTTCACATCTTTTTCTCCAGACCAAAACTTCTTGCCTTCTTAGGCTTTTTTATATGATTCTTCCTATTTGGATTTTAGCTATTTTCATATTCTTTTTCATTTATTTAAGATGTGTATTTTTTCATATTTCAGTAGCTCTAAAATTATGGTGTATCTTACTATTGATGTCGTGAATTACTTGGTGATAGTACCTTCTTCAGTGGTACATAAATTGATAGATTTTCAAGCCAGTGGTGCCTTATATGGTCTGAAATGTGGTGTCATATCTCCTGACTCTGGCCCTTAGACCTAGAATTGTTGTTGGATTCCTTTGAGTATGCTCCAGAGTACCCACCACCGTTCCTGGTGGATAGACACAACACATATTTATTAATTCTCCAGAATTAGCTCAAAACTATCCTTAGTGGTGTAAGAACTACCAAAAAAGGCTAAATCTTGGTCTTCTGTACTCCCTAAGAAAACCAAACATACTGTTAGCCACTATTCCTCAACAGGGCACTGTAAAGAGTTCAGCTGTTTTGCATTCCAAGGTGGAATATAGATTATTATATCCTAGTCATTATATGTCAGTGACTCCCAGTCACTGAGAGAACAAAAACCCATACCATACATTTCTGAATTTTAGTATCAGCCTGCTTAAAATGCCTGCACCAGAGACAGTTTTTATGATCTTTTATTTTTGGTTCATCTACCATCTGTGGACGTAAGAGTCTTTGACATCTTATTATCTCCATTGCTCCCTATATTCCAGTACAGTTTTTTTTGTCATTTCCTGCAAAGCACCTCTGTCTTTCCCATTTGTATTTGTTTGATTGGACTGCTATAACAAAATACCATAGACTTGGATGACTTAGGAAACTTATTTTCTTTCTTTTTTTTAAGTTAGTTAATTATTATTTTTAAAATTTTGGGTTGCACTGGATCTTCGTTGCTGCTGGAGGGCTTTCTCTAGTTGCAGCTAGCAGTGGCTTCTCTTGTTGTGAGGCACAGGCTCTGGGCACACAGGCTTCCGTAGCTGCAGCTCTCAGGCTTAGTTGCTCTGCGGCTTAGTGGCTCTGTAATCTTCTTGTCCCCTGCATTGGCATGTGCATTCTTATCCACTGTAGCACCAGGGAAGTCCTGGAAATTTATTTGCTCTCTGTTCCGTAGGCTGGAACTCCATATCAGGGTGCCGTCAAGGTTGGTTTCTGGTGGGGCCTCTCTTCCTGCCTTGCGGATGGTACCTTTTCACTGTGTCCTTAAGTGGCTTTTCTTTTTTGTGCACTTGGAGAGAAAAGTCTCTAATGTCTTTTCCTCTTTTCATAAGGATACCAGCTCTATAGGTTTAGGGTCTCATCCGTATGACCTCATTTAACCTTAATCACTCCTTAAAAGCCCTGTTTCCAAGCAAAATCACGATGGGGATTAGGGTTTCAGCATATGAATTTCAGGAGAATACCATTCAGTCCCTAACACCATTTTTGTGCTTTGTAAGGGCCCAGTCTTTGTCTGGATATATCTTCCTGTTTGCATAGTTGACACCCTCTCATCCTTTAGGTCTCGCCTTAAAAGTCGTTTTTCAGAGAGGCTTTCTTTCATTACTATTAAGTAGGACCATCTCAGTGAATTTTCTGTCATAAAATCCTTTTGATTTTCTTCCTGGGATTTAAAGTCTACAATACTTTTTTGTTTGTTTGTTTATTCCATATATTTACTAGAATATGAGTCCCATGAGGATAAGGGTCATCTTTGTTATATTTACCTTGAATCTCCAGGACAGTCCTTGGTAAGTAGAAGCATTTATGAAAAACTGCACAGTGTTAAATAAGGAGCACAGGAAGCAGATAGCTTAGGCAAGATACTTTCCTCAACATAAAATGAAAATAATAACAGCTACCTTATGGAATTGCTGTGCAGACTCATGAATTAATCATACAAAGTGCTTAGAATAGTACCTGGTATATAATGGGCCTTCAATAAATACTAGGTAGTAATTTTATTTTACTAGGCTTTCAGAAAAACAAATATTGATAGCAGAGGATGAAGCTGAACAGTGAAGTGAAGCCAGATCAGGGGTGGCTTGAATTTTGTAAACAATGCCAAGTCACCAAAAGTGGTGTGTTTAGTGTTTAGCATATCGAGTTTAAAGTGATTTAACAGGTTACCTGTGTAGAAGTTGAATGTGGAGTCTAAAGCTCCAGGGAGATACCTGGTGTCTTGTATTTGGTTGGCCAAAAAATTCATTCAGGTTTTTCTGTAACATCTTAGGGAAGAACCTGAACGAACTTTTTGACCAACCCAATATCTTGTCTGGAAGGAAATGGAGTAGGTAATAACCTTATCACGTGCAGAGATTTATAGACTAATCGAGACATCAGTAAAGATGAGACACCTAAACACAGAGGTCCTTTTAGAAGATAGACCATAACATGCGGCCACAGAGTAGTTGTTTACTTCTGTGTTTTTTTCCCATCCCATCATGATTGTCCAGCAGAGTTTGGCTGATCCAGAAATTTGGACAGTAGCCTCACCTCATTTATGCTTCATTAGCTTATACTGAAAGTTACTGCTTTCATGTTTCACTTGAGATTGGGAAAATAAAAGAACAATAGTGGGCTATGAGGCGATTAAAGTGTTTTTTAAATTGTGAAGAAATATCAGTGATGCTATAATGGAAACAACTTGCAAGTCAAATGTAAAGGAAAGAAAGTAAAAATCCAAAAGAGTATTTTATTTGTCTTCAAACTCCAGTTTTATTTCATGGGTAACGCAATTTCTAATGTTGGTGATTTGTCCATATTAATTTAGGAGCCAGCCCAGGTATGAGTAGACATCTCCTGATAATTTATTGTTTATTTAACTTTTCACACAAAAAAACAAATTTATTGTATTGCCCAGGAACCTCCATACAAATACATATAATATTGAAAAATAATAGAAACTGGCACAGTTGCTTTATCTATGTATTTAGATAAACTGGCTAATATAGAAAATGTAGCAAAAATGCTTTTAATATTTGTGTTTATTTCCTTCACATCTTTTCTTAGGTTTTGTTTTTCTTTTTAAATAGTTGGGATCAAACACTTATGGGATTTTTTTTCTTAATATTTTTTCATGAGTATTTTCTTATTTCATCAAAACCCTCTTTATAAATAATTCCTCATTGTAGTGTACTCTCATGTGAGTGAGTCATAATTTACTTTCTAGTTTCCTTAACTCTTGATATTTAGATTATCTTCAATTTTTTAAGCTAAAAATATAACTTCATTGAATATCTTTGTTTATTCTTCTGTTCATTCTAGGTCCTTTGTTTAAGGTTATTTCTTGTAAGTAGAAATACCTTGAGTCAAAAGGATGAATGTTTTTAAAGTTCTTGTTACATAATATGAAATTACTGTCTTTCTTTCGTTTGATTGACCAAGTGATTTTTTGAGCACCTACTATGCCAAGTATGGTACTAGAAACTATATATACAGAGATAAGTAAGATGCAATTTGTGTCTTCAAGGATCTCTTATTTCAGTGGAGATAGTCTCAAAGTTAGCTGTTGCCCATGTTGAATTCTGTTTTTAAGTTTTGGCTTGTTTAATAGAGGAAAATAACATGGTTGATTGCCAAGATCATTTGAAGATCTGTTGTTTTAAAAGTTTCTGAATTGAATTTCAACCATGAAATTAAATTGTAAATGTAATTTAGTGTTGTCTTAGAAGCTTTTTGTTTTGTTTTGTATCAATAGGATTTTATTAGATGTGGTACAATGAGAGGAAGAAGACTAGGATCACTTTGAGAGGATAACGGGCTGGAAGGCCAGGGGTCTCCAAATGGAGGAAATAGGCTGCAAGTTCAGACATTTTTTCTCTCTCTCTTAAGTGGCAGAAGGAAACATACTAGTGCTATGTTTTTTCCCCATCGCTATACAAATTGAAAAAGAGATTTATCTTAAAATTCTGTGTTGCCATAATGACACCTGGTTCCACCTGAACTTAATTTTTCTCAGACTTTGAGCTAACCAATGCATTTTTCTCATGGAAATGTTTGTCTTAAGGTATGTTAATATACTATGTATTTACCCTAGACTCTGTCTTCAAGTTGGTTCCGCCTAAAGGCTCAGAACTGACTTGGCAAACCAACATGTTATATATTGTTCTCTTAATCTATGTTAATGAAACTATATATTTGTATGGAAATCTGCCTTTCTTCAAGATTATTTATTTATTTTTAATTTTTTTTATTTTACTTTACAATACTGTATTGGTTTTGCCATACATTGACATGAATCCGCCATGGGTGTACATCAGTTCCCATCCTGAACCCCCTCCCACCTCTCTCCCCATATCATTTTTTTGACTATTGGGTAAGCAGTGGGTAAATTCAGATTTCAGGTATATGTATACACAATTTAAGATGAATTGTGTGTGTCTGTGTATGTAGTTGACTTTTTTGGCCCAGTCAGTGCAGACTGCAATGCAGGGAGAGACTGTGTCAAGTTTTTTCTTCATTAGATGTTTAAGAATTATTTGCCTGATTTCATTTTACTCTAAAGTATAGTTTTTCATTATTTTGATGGAGTCAAGATGTTTACATTTATTTTCCTTTTTTAGGGATTTATCGTCTTTCTTTGACTTTGAAAAAAAACTGAAAATATTAGGAAAAAATTGAGTTCTTATATAAAATACAATTTAAATACCTGATTGTCTTGGGAGAATCAGATGGAAACAGTAAATGAAATTCTGATGAAAAGTATCATGCATTTTAAGCTGGATAGTTTTATCAAGATATCTGAAATTGCATCTTTCTGATCTCTCTTTTTTTCCCCCCATTTATTTCCCATATCCCATTTTCTTTATTCCATTCAAACATGAACTTTATGTCATTCTTAAAATTGAGAAATGCTCTGGAACTTGTAATTTCATACTCTTTTGCCTTTTTCTCTGTTTCTGTTACCATTTTTTTCGGTACATCATTACTGAATAGAAGCCAGTTTAGATTATGTGTGGAGTTGAGTGGGAGAGCTAAATTTGAAGGTGGAAGTACAAATTAAAATTAGTCATTTTCGGAGGAAATATTGAAATCGTTCATTTTTCTGGTCTTTTGTTTTCATGCAGTGATATTGTGCCTCCATACATATAATCAGTTCTTCTTTATCTAATATCACTTGAAAATAGACAATGGTTAAGTAAATTAAATTTGTTATGAAAAGGGTCAGAATGTAGTTACTACTCTGTCCTATTTACACTTTTTTTCCCTTTCTTTTAGGTTATCAAGTATTTTGTTCAAATGAGTTAAAGTAGTCTTTTTTTCTTTTTTATGCTTTCTGCATCATCTTTTTTTCTCCAGTATCAGGGCTTTGGAAATGGAGATATATTACTATTATTACTTTAAAGTAAGTTCTTACATGGAGTAGGAAATGGCAAGCCACGCCAATATTCTTGCATAGAAACTTCCATAGACAGAGGAGCTTGGTGAGCTATAGTCCATGGAGTTGCAAGAATCGGACACAATTAATTGAGCACAAGTTCTTGTATTGAACTTACATTGAGCTTGGTCAGTTTACTCTTCCAGACCTGACTAGAAGTAACTCTTCTATTTAAAAATGTCTTCAACAATAAAAATAGAGTTGAGGTTGTATTTGAGGATGGGGGGCTTTTCTGTTTGTTTGATTTTAAACCTCAGCTTTCCAAAACAAATGATTGTTTTGAGATATTTTTGTTTTTGTTTGTAGTCAGTAAGAGTCTTATTTGGAGCTACTCTCAAATTGTAAAAAAAAAAAAAAAAAAGAATTTCTGGGACTTAGTCTGGTCAGCTTAACTAAGCTTGAGTTTAATGTAATATATATAGGTCATTATATTGATAGGGATTTCTGACATGGATAATTGTAAATGGAAGTGAGAAAATACAATTGTTAAACCAGTAAGAGAAACAAATCTCTAAAGAATATCCAGAAATCTGTGGGTATTTTGATTTATTAGGTGAGCAAAATGAAGACATTTGCCCTTTTCCATGGAACGGGTAGTCATATTTTGTGTATTTTGATATCTAGCCCATGTTTCACTTTGACTTGGTGAACTGAACATGGATACTTTGTAGGAAATTTGCATTTTTTTCATGAATCTAGTTAATCCCATTTTAAATTTGTACCTCAAATTTAGTGTGATTCAATATATCACACTGAAATTTATTCAAGTCTACAGGAATCCCTTTGGAATTAATTTATAATTTTGATTCTAAAGTTTTATGTATGTGTATATACCCTCATACACATATGACCAGCTTTATAATTTTACTTATTATCGTGGCATTTGGCAGACCTAGAGAAGTTCCTAATTTTTTTTCCTTTCCATGTGCCATTTTTTAGACTCGGTGATGTCTTTAAAGTTTGAAAGGACAGGTCCTATTCTGGAAATAACTTAAATTTAATTTCACGATTAAGTACATATTTTATCAACAAGTTAATTAAAAGCGTGATTTAGTAGGTAGGTATTCAAGCCAAAAGATTCTCACCATAGATACCTAGGGTTGCTGGAAACACTGGGAATCACTTTGGGATGTTACAGTATCAATCATGACTATTCTTGTGTTATTTATGGGTGAATGCAATTAAAATTGACTGCTGACATACGTATCATTTTCCAAGTATTCTCTTCAATCTCATTGCTTTTAAAAGTATGTCTGTCTTCTTATAACAGTCTTACCATTTACTAAATACATCTTAAGTGGTGGGCATTATAATCAGCACTGTGTGTATCCTATTCTAATCTTCTCAGTTCCAAAAGTTAGACACTACCCCATTTTATAGACTGGAAGACTAAGAAATTATTAACCTGCGAAAGTGACACAGCTCATAAGTACTGCCCATGTTCTTAAGGCAACAAATGTATTAGTGAATCAAAATTGCTAAAAGAAACAAAAACAAAGTGAAGTTTTTAAAATTTTTAGTTTGTTTGTCCTAAAAGCAAGGTTAGATACAGCAAATAATTTAATACCACTATGTAATGAATTATAAATGACTGTTGGGCATTATGCCAAATACTTTGTTCTTTGTTGCCCTTATAGCTAAGTTAGCTCTTAGTCAGTAGTAGATTTTTCCCTATGTTAAACCTAAAATCTTACCATAAAACAACCAGTCTTTTGGTAATTATGTATATTTTGGAAAATAGTCATTAAAGTGTCTACCAACCAATGACCCCTTTATATTTAGGAAATTACATGGTTATAATGATATTTTTCTTTATAACGGGTTGCCTTTTTAAATGGGAAAACATTTCGGGTGTAAGCCAAAAATCTACTTACTTTATTTTAACATTTTAGAATAATTCAGATTTAAGCACTTAAGATAACTATCAGTTGATTTCTTAATAGAGAATTAATATTAGTCCGACCCTCTGCCCCCTTTGTTAAAAGGTTGATATCATTTCTTTTTAGCATTTATTGCATTTCTAATTCCTTAGTTATTATTAAGTACTTTAAAGAGTAATCTCTTAATTTTTCATGTTCACAGAGACATGTATACTAACTGAAGGAAAAGTAATTTGACTTTTTAAATCACACACTTGAAAGAAGATATTTTTATTAAAGACTTGAAATATTTTTTTAAGTCTCCGTGGCATTTCTAATTTTGTGGTTATTGAACAATTTATAGAGTAATTGACTCATTTTTTCATACAGAATGACATACGCATTAACTGTGAAGGGAAAGTAATCTGACCTTTTAAGACCCTTTAAGACCTTTGTTTGTTTGTTTGTTTTTTCTGAACTAATTATAAGTTTGAACTCCTTATTGCAAAATTCAGACTTAAATTGAAGAAAGTAGGGCAAATCACTAGACCATTCAGATATGATGTAAATCAAATTCCTTACTATTACACAGTAGAAGTAACAGAGATTTAAGGGATTAGATCTGTTAGAGTGCCTGAAGAACTATGGACGGAGGTCCGTAACATTGCACAGGAGGCAGTTATCAAGACCATCTCCAAGGAAAAGAAATGCAAAAAGGCAAATTGAGGAGGGCTTACAAATAGTTGAGAAAAGAAGAGAAGCTAAAGGGAAAGGAGAAAAGGAAAGATATACCCATTTGAATGCAGATTTCCAGAGAATAGCACAGAGATAAGAAAGTCTTCCTCAGTGATCAATGAAGGAAATAAAGGAAAACAGTAGAATGGAAAAGACTAGAAGTCTCTTCAAGAAAATTAGAGATACCAAGGGAACATTTCATGCACAGATGGGCACAATAAAGGATAGAAATGGTATGGACCAAAGAAGCAGAAAATGTTAAGAAGAGATGGCAAGAATACACAGAAGACCTATACAGAAAAGACTTTCATGACCCAGATAACCACAATGGTGTGATCACTCACCTAGAGCTAGACATCGTGGAATGTGAAGTCAAGTGGGCCTTAAGAAACATCACTATGAACAAAACTAGTGGAGGTGATGGAATTCCAGGTGAGCCATCTCAAATCCTAAAAGATGATGCTGTGAAAGTACTGCCCTCAATATGCCAACAAATTTAGAAAACTGAGTAGTGGCCACAGGACTGGAAAAGGATTGGATTTCGTTCCAACCCCAAAGAAAGGCAATGCCAAAGAATGTTCAAAGTACTGCACAACTGCACTCATCTCACACACTAGCAAAGTAATGCTCAAAAATTCTCCAAGCCAGGCTCCAGCAGTACGTGAACTGTGAACTTCCGGATGTTCAAGCTGGATTTAGAAAAGGCAGAGGAACCAGAGATCAAATTGTCAACATCCACTGGATCATAGAAAAAGCAATAGAGTTCCAGAAAAACCTCTACTTCTGCTTTATTGACTACACCAAAGCCTTTGACTGTGTGGACCACAACAAACTATGGAAAATTCTTCAAGAGATGGAAATAACAGACCACCTGACCTGCCTATTGAGAAATCTGTATGCAGGTCAGGAAGCAACAGTTACAACTGGACATTGAACAACAGACTGGTTCCAAATTGGGAAAGGAGTACGACAAGGCTGTATATTATCACTGTGCTTATTTAACTTCTGTGCAAAGTACATCTTGCAAAATGTTGGGCTGGATGAAGCACAAGCTAGAATCAAGATTCCGGGATAAATATCAATAATCTCAGATATGCCGATGACACCACCCTAATAGCAGAAAGCGAAGAGGAACTAAAGAGCCTCTTGATGAAAGTGAAAGAGGAGAGTGAAAAAGGTGGCTTAAAATTCAACATTCAGAAACCTAAGATCATGGCATCCGGTCCCATCACTTCATGGCAAATAGATGCGGAAACAATGAAAACAGCGAGAAGACTTTATTTTCTAGGGTTCCAAAATCACTGCAGTTGGTGACTGCAGCCATGAAATTAAGAGATGCTTGCTCCTTGGAAGAAAAGCTATGACCTATCTAGACAGCATATTGAAAAGCAGAGACATTACTTTGCCAACAAAGGTCTGTCTTGTCAAAGCTATGGATTTTTCCAGTAGTCATGTATGGATGTCAGAGTTGACCATAAAGAAAGCTGAGCGCTGAAGAATGGATGCTTTTGAACTGTGGTGTCGGAGAAGACTCTTGAGAGTCCCTTGGACTGCAAGGAGATCCAATCAGTCCATCCTAAAGGAAATCAGTCCTGAATATATTCATTGGAAGGACTGATTGTGAAGCTGAAACTTCAATACTTTGGCCACCTGATGTGAAGAGCTGACTCATTTGAAAAGACCCTGATGCTGGGAAAGATTGAAGGCAGGAGAAGAAAAGGGCAACAGAGGATAAAATGGTTGGATGGCATTACTGGCTTCATGGACATGAGTTTGAGCAGGCTCTGGAAGTTGGTGATGGACATTCTGAGAAGCCTTGCATGCTGCAGTCCACGGGGTCCCAAAGAGTAGGACACGACTGAGCCACTGAACTGAACTATAAGTTTGAAAATAGAAAGATTTGAGCCATTGATTGAGAATACAGACAGAGATAGTAATAGGTTTGCCTCTACGAATAAAATAGTTGGCAGTTGACAGGTGGGTAGATACGTGTGTGATGAAAACACTGAAATATGAGTCAAGAGTCATGGGTTCTGCCTCTGCCTTTGGTCACTACTTACATGCTTTGGGCAAGTCAGCTGAGTCCTTGTGCCTCTGAAAAGTGCTAACAGTCATGATGCTTATGGAATGTATCCAAATAGCTAACTGTAATTTTTTTTTAACTCAGAGAATTTAAGTCATAATCAGAATGGTTAAATTAAAATCTCAAAAGTCTATACCTAATTTGTTTATGCAGAAATGATTTGTTAAACTCAGAGTTCTTTATGAAGAACAAAGCATTTAATTCCTAGGGTTTCTGAAAAGGCTATTCTGGGATTTTCCATAGTGTAATGAAGAGATAGGTTTATATTGCATGGGCAGTGGTATGTATGAAGTCACGTTATATTGTTGCAAACCCCCACAGTAAGCAGAGGGGGCATGGGTTCAGTGTTATATTCTGGCAGACAGTGATATTATTGATAATCCTAATGAAGTACATAATTTTTAACAGTTACGGATTCCTCTACCAGAGCTGAAAAACTGAGGAACTGAGCTCTTTATTCAGATGCTCCAGAAAGTGAGCTCTTGATTAAAATCTTCTGAAAGACTGAAAAATAAGTTATCAGTGTCTGGTCTTCTCCAATTAGTATGGAAAGGAAATTGGATATTTATTCTGAAGAGTCTATTCACAGTTTAAATTTTCATATTTGAAAGTAAAGCTGACTTAGCTGTCAATCCAATTGTTTAAGTAACTAATACTACAATGTAAAAGTTGGTGAATATGTCTTTGATCTTGGTGGAGCCTATGAAGTTTAAGATGCCTTAATAGCATTCTTCATATCAAAGTCTTTTTATCTCTTAAAATAATATTACTTGAAAGTCCTTTGTGAATTATCATATAAACTTTTCATTGGAATTGAAAATATTTATGATGTACACTATTATGTCTGTATTACGCATTGAATTATCTTTATAAATTGTACAGTTGGAGAAAATTTGTATATATTGTATTCCTATAGCTTTAAGCAATAGAAATAAGTATGAGTAAAAATTTAAAATTATTGATTCTAATGCTTAACATCTCAACATAGTCATTTACTGACAAAAACAATACTTAGTATGCTAGCAATATGATAGTAGATAAAAGATTTTCCTAAGTGCATCACAAAGCAGTTACAAGTAAGACAGTCATAACATAGTAATGTATTTGATACTGTAGAATACTTGCCAAGTAGAAATACACGCATACACTTGTGAACTTTAGTATATGAAACTTATTCAGGAGGTTGTGCTTTTGAACATATCCTATCTTTCTTTCTTTCCTTTCTCTCGTATATGGAAAACATGATGAACAAAAAGGGCTAAAATTACCCATAGATAATCAGATCGTGTTTGGGAAAAAATAGTATCTCCATCTTAATTGTTTTTTAACAGGTTTTCTTTAAAAAAAAAAAAAAAAACACATTGTTCAACACTGGCTCTTAGCTGCAACATGTAGGATCTAGTTCCTTGACCAGGGATTGAATCCGAGCCCCCTGCATTAGTAGCACGGGGTCCTTACCCCTGGACCACCAGGGAATTTCCCCTTAACAGTTTTTGGGGTTTTTTTTTAAGATAGTTTTATGTATTTATTTTTGGCTGTCCTGGGTCTTCGTTGCAGCATTGACTTTTCTCTATTTGCAGTGAGCAGGGGCTACTCTTTAGCTGTAATGTGCGGGCTTCTCATTGCAGAATCTTCTCTGGTTGTGGAGTCCAGGCTCTAGGGCACACAGGCTTCAATAGTTGCAGCTCCCAGGCTCTAGAGCACAGGCTCAATAGTTGTGGTATACAAGTTTAGTTGCTCCATGGCTTGGGGGATATTCCTGGATCAGGGATTGAATCCATATCCCTTGCTTTGGCAGGCAGATTCTTTACCATTGAGCCACCAGGGAAGCACATATCTTCATCTTTAAGTAGAAATGATCATAATTTCTACCTTAATGGGATCATTGGAAGAATCTATATAGAACATTTGGTTTACAATGGTAAGCACTCAGTGTTAGCTGTTAATATTGTTGACTAATGAACATGGGAACTAGTGTGACTATTTACTACTGCGTGTGCTTAGTCACTCAGTTGTGTCCAACTCTCTGCGGCCGCATGGACTGTAGCCCATGAAGCTCCTCTGTCCACGGGATTTTCCAGGCAGTAATACTGGATGAGGTTGCCGTTTCCTACTCCAGGGATCTTCCTGACCCAGGGATTGAACCTGTGTCTCTTGTGTCTGCTGCATTGGCAGGTGGATTCTTTATGATTAGTGCCACCTGGGAAGCAGTTTATTTTAATATGTTAAAGGCTCAAGTAGAAAAGGTAGACAGTATGTACCAATAGCTAGGGAATATCAACAGAATTGGAAGCTATAATAAAGAATCAAGTGGAAATCTAGAAATGAAAAGCACAATACCAGAGACAAAGAATGCCTTTAATGGGTTTGCCAATAGACTCAACAAAGTAGAAGAAAATATGTGAAGTAAATGTGAAAATAAATTGTGAAATTTCTACTTTATTAACTATGCCAAAGCATTTGACTGTGTGGATGACAACAAACTGTGGAAAATACTGAAAGAGATGGGAATACCAGACCACCTGACCTGCTTCTTAAGAAATCTGTATGCAGGTCAGGAAGCANGTTTAATCCAGAAACTGTCCTCAGGCAGAATACATTATTGTTATATAATCCTAAGGAATGTAGAGAAGAAAAAAAGTTTGTCCTTTCTTCCTCCTTGAGAATTCCAGACCCCTCTCTCCTTGGGGACCTCTAGACTTCTTATCAACCTGCCTAGGAAATGACTCTCTCAATAGTTTCCATTTAACTTGTCAGCATAAGTAAGAGGATAATTTATGCATGGCATCCTGTTTCTGAGGGGTTTTGAAGTGGCTTTTTTTTCTTATCGCTTATTCCTTCTAAGAAAATCTTTTACCAGTGCCTCACCATGCAGTTTTCTTTTACATGTAATTCTTTGTGTGTGTTACATGTTTTGTGTGTGTGTTCTTCTTTTAAAATAATTTGCTGTAATAATTCCATATTAGAGGCTTTAAAGTAATTCCATGAATCTGTGCTATACAAATGAGGATATGTGAATATTTTAGACGTGTATCGAATAGAAGCTGTGGAATATAACCTGATAACTGTGGTTATGTATTTCCACTTTATATGCCTTTAACTAATGTTCATTTACGATCCTTTTCTAGATTATGGTTGGTTAAAAGGTACTAGACCATATGAATCAAAGTCTGACCATACGTTGCTTTTAAGAATAACTGACCTCCCAGTGACGTGGTCTAAGTAAAGTGTTCTCTTTTTTAATTATGTAGTCCTCCTCGCCATCCTCATCACAGCCTCATTCTAGCCACTGCAGAACGAAGGCCTCATCATTGTGTCACCATGCATCCCTGCCCTGGGTCAAACGTAACCATGTAGGCCCTGCAAAGGCTACCAGTCCATCTCTCCGTCTTCGTCGCTGGCGACCCTTCTTACGTCTGCCATCTTTGGGTCTCCATTCTGTTGTAAGTGTAGTCAATCTTCCATCTCTTCTTCCAGTGACAGCGGTAGTCCATTTTTCCCCTTAAATTTCTTCAGTCTTCAGAGTGCTTTTCTCTTGGTTCATCAGCCATGAGCTTTTTCTCCCCTGATAAGATTGCAAGCATACCTCTATGCTTTGCAGTTCAGCTTGACTTTCACCAGTGCCTTGGTGAACATCCATCTTTCCACTCCATATCCTGCCAACATAAAGGTGTCTGTCTTTTGATGAGTGCTGATCGACGTTCATGATCATGTTTAAGTTCCAGTCAGTTGTTCAAGTGAATATGTATTCTCTTACCCTTCATCTTTCCAGTTTCATTTAGTTGACTCAAGTCAACAAATGCTGTGTACCTTCTGAGTTCTTTGCCATCTCTTACTTTATTATTATTATTATTATTTTCATGTTTCTGACATGACTTTAGTCTCTTGTCATGCTCTGGGGTTACTTTTACTTACTCTGTCCTTAATCTAATCCTTCATGGTGTAGGGTGTTCATCTAAACTATTTTATTCCCTGAGGTGGCTCAGGTACTTGGTTTAATCTTGATCCAATCTTCCCTACCTCTTCAGTTTCTGAAGATCTTTTCTCAAGCAGGAGGTGAAGATTTTCTTGTGAATTGATATAGAATTCCCACAGATTTCACAATTTCTCCTTCTTAAGTTGATAATGTTAGCAAACTGCTAAAAAATACATTTGTTCTTGTAATTGTGCTAATTATCTTAAATGTTGACATTGATGATGGAATTCTAATAGTTCTCATAATTGAAATAAAATGCAGGATTAGGCAACTATAGCTCTTGTCTTTCTGATGTTTTAGAAAATGGTAATGAGCACAGCCTACCTAGAAATGCTACATCTGAAAGATTTGGTGTATGCCATGCATTTATAAGAAACTTAACACTTGAGGAAATCATTGTGACTTTTGAAGCCAGAGGAAGTCTGATTATACATACTTTAATGCTTACAAAAATTAAAAATTGGTGTCAAACATTCTTTCCTTCTGCTTATTTACTGTTTTAGAGCTTTTCCTAGAAAGTGGAGTCTTGGCACTTTTCCTTAAACATCTTCCATCAGATACCAGTATGGTCACCAAAATAGCCTTTCATCAATAGACTGGTGTCTCTCTATTTCATTATCCTCATTGGGTCACAGACATGCACTTGTCATTTTTATTTATTTATCCACCCGATGTTTGTTGCTTTCCTACCGTGCCATACACTGGCACAGTAGGAAGAGATGCAAGTGAATCAGATGATCAGAGTAAAACCCTAATTTATAAATTCTTACTTGGACACAGTTGATTCTAAATAGGAATAAATTCCTGTGTACTCAAAAATGTTCTAAATATAAGTGAACATGTCATAAAAAATTGACATTTTCAGTTTTATATTTTTATGTAATATTAATGTTTGCTCCATATTAATCATTGCTTTGTAACTTCATAAGTGTTTTCATAGCCTAGTGACTAAGAATGTGTATTGTAGAATGACATTTCCTGGACTTGAAACCAGATTCTATCACTTACTAGCTCTGTGACCTAGAGCATGTTACTTAATGCTTCTGTGAGTCAGTTGAGGGTACAATGGATGTAACTATGTTACCTACCTCATTGGGTCTATATGACAATGAGTACAGTGGATGGAACTGTATTACTTACCTCATAGGGTCCATATGACTATTAATTGGTCAGTTATTATAAAGTGCTTAGAACAATATCTGGTATATATTTAGTGCCACAATTATAAATTAAATTTAAGCTATTTGTTATAATTTGAAATGTCCGTTTAGTTTTTTAAATTTCTATGTAGTATTTTCTATCTAATTGATTTGTCACATCACTTTTTGATTCCTCATGGTATTAAGAAGTGTGTTCTAAATTAAGAAACTTTGTAAAAATAATATATAAAAACGTAGGCAAAGATGATCTAATCTGGAATTTGTTTTTTACTGATTGTTCTTGCTTCTAATGGAGTACTGCTTAAGCAATTGGATAAGTATAGATTTCAGACCCTGATTAATTGAAGCTGACCAAAGGAAAAGGCTTGTAATAGGTACTGAGGTTTTGTGGAAAGGGTAGAAGTTTTGAGCATTTCTTACCTTTTATAATGGTTTGAAGACTTTTCATACCTTCTTTAGCAGTTTGAATTTTTAGTATGCACTTTTGGATAAAAGGTACAATGACTCACAATTTTGAGTTACTTAGATTTAGTGATCTCTTACATTTGTGATAATGTAGTGTTAATATTATAATAATATATAATATTTATATGGCATGTGACAATTAACAAAGTACTTTCATGAATTTCATTTAAACCTGAAAACTAGTAAGAAACACAGTGCTCAGGGGAGTTGAGTACATAGTCGGGTCTGTGATTCCAGAGTACATAGTTGGGTCTCTGATTCCAGTTGTATTACTTTTATGTCTAGCACGGTTGTATTTACTGACAAAATGTGAAAAATAGAAGCTATTATATAAGAGATATTATTCTTAAGAGACAGTGTAAAAATAAGTGATAATTTTAAAAAACATAATAGCTTAAAGATTTAAAATACTTGATGTCCTATTGGAGAATTGTGTCTTAAAAGGAGTAAATTAAGCCCCTTTTCTGGGGCTTGATTGTATAAGGAATTCTTCCTAGTGTTTTTATACAGAATTGAATTTACAGTTTGTAGAATTGCCTAGATTTGCCCTTGAAAAATTGAGTTCTCTCTGGTCATTGCTAAAATGGGCATACTAGGTTTGAGGCATCACTAAAATTTTTGATTCTCTGACCAGTAAAATAAGGGAACTCATGTTCAAGAGGGATTAGTCTTTTTTAAGATGGTAGAAAATACTGGGAAACATTTTTTGCCTCAGTAGGCAGGATAATTCTAACAAAACTGTCCGATTGGAATGGACTACCTGAAAACCTAGTGGCAGTTCCCTGTTGTTGGCGGGGCTGCCACAGATGGGGCTGCAGTCAAGAACAGTCTAGTATCAGAACAACAGTAATCCTATATAACTGTGATTCCTACCAACTGTGGAATTCTTTAGCTCTAAGTCAAATTTAAGAAGAGCTAGTTTGCCGCAGCAATGTATGTTGTGTTGCACCCATTCACAATTTGAGGGAAGTAATCTCTGAAGAATAATATGAGCTTAGATGAATCACTATCTGTAAATATTTTTAGAAGCATCCAGTAAATCCAAAGTGGCTTACCAGGTGACTCAGTGGTAAAGAATCCACCTGTCAATTCAAGAGTCACAGGAGATGTGCCTTAAGTCCCTGGGTTTGGAAAATTCCCTGGAGGAGAAATTGGCAACCCACTCCTAGTATTCTTGCCTGGGAAATCTCACAGACAGAGGAGCCCGGCAAGTTACAGTCCATGGAGTCACAGAGTTAGACAGGAATAAGTACCCACCCAGTAAATCCAGGTTAGCAATGTTTATTCTGTACCTTTCAATTTCTGTATCTGAGAACTTTGTATTACTTAAAACTTAAAATTATATAATTATTTGAGCATGAAAAATAAAAATTTGAGTTAACAAAGTTAGCAAACGTTATTTTGCCTTGTTCAGTCATTGTGTCCGACTCTCTGCAACCCTATGGACTGCAGCATGCCAGACTTCCTTGTCCTTCACTGTCTCCTGGAGTTTGCTCAAACTCATGTCCATTGAGTTGGTGATACCATCCAGCCATCTCATCCTTTCTCGTCCCCTTCCCCTTCTGTCCTCAGCCTTTCCAGGTATCAGAGTGTTTCCAGTGAGTTGACTCTTCACATCAGGTGGCCAAAGTATTAGAGCCTTAGCTTCAGCATCAGTCCTATACTTTGTGTTACTTACTGGATATTAAATGATATGAGATATAATTTGATTTATTCCTCTTTGAAACTTTTACCTCTAAAATTTGTACTTACATTTAGCAGTGATTATATTACATTTCAAACCAGTTAGATTTTTGAATCTAGGATGAATACACTTTTTTGAATCTAGGATGAATAAAAAATATTTTAAGTCTATATTGGATTATTCAAAAAATGAGATTATTGTGGTTAAGTCATTAAGAGAAAAACTCACTTTCTTGATGTCTTCAAATTTAACTTGAAAAGAGTTTCTTTAACGCATTTTATGCTATTTAACTTTAAAAAGTTTATTCAAATTTCAAAAATTAGACAAATTAGTTCATGAATTCATTTTGTTTAGCAAATATACATTGTACGTCTACTGTGTAGCAAGCATTGTGCTAGGGGCTGAGGCTTCCAAAGTGAACAGAACCCTAGGTTTTTAGGTCAGTAGAATTAAGAGAGATGTACTTTGAGTCAGTTTTTCTTGTTGATGGGTGAACACATTTGTTATAAATGTAGGCATGTTCACTCTCTGTCCACCATATCAAAGACTAAGCCTTGAATCATATTATAAATGTTTTTTCATGTCATTTAATATTATTTATATGTGTTTACATGTAAGTTGATTGATTTTTTTTGACTACTAACCTACATACTATGTATTTTCCCCTCCTAGGCACCAAATATAGATGAAAAAGTAGATCTTCATTTTATTGCATTAGTTCATGTAGATGGGCATCTCTATGAATTAGGTAAGAACTATTTTAATCTATCCTGGGGAGAAAAATAGTAAATGGGAAAATCTATATTTATGAAAACATGACTGTTGATATTTATTGTGTTCACTTAAATTGATTACCTTTCAACACTGAGTTGGCATAATAACAGTTTTCTGCTTAAGATTTCTTACTAGAAAAAGTAAAAATGTTTTGTTGTTCAAATGACTTATTAATATAATTCAAGAATGCTTGCAACCACCTTTGCAAAACAGGCAAGTAAAAATTATTATAGGAAACTCCTATAATCACTTCAGAATTCTTTATTAAATTTTTGAATTGATATCAGCAACATCTTGGACGACCATTTAAAATTAGTTTCTTGATCCTGAAACTAGTTTTAAAACATAGTTTATTATTCATAATGATTACTGTTTGTATTCAGTGATGAGTATCACTAGTTTTTGTATCATATCTGATTTTTCAAAAGACTTTACAGGAATCTATATTTTCTGGCAACAGTTCCTTCAGGCATGTGTCAAAGTCCCTATGATTAATTACTTGGTATTGGCCTATACCTGCATTTATCTTTTAAAAGTTTAACTATCAATGGACTACTTCAGGGACTATTCGGAGATTTTTCTAATTTTAATAGGATCATTCAAGCAGAATAAGCTTGTTACAATTCTTTCATAATACTTACAGTACTTATGAGCCCTCTATGAAGACTTCTNTAGCAAACTGCTAAAAAATACATTTGTTCTTGTAATTGTGCTAATTATCTTAAATGTTGACATTGATGATGGAATTCTAATAGTTCTCATAATTGAAATAAAATGCAGGATTAGGCAACTATAGCTCTTGTCTTTCTGATGTTTTAGAAAATGGTAATGAGCACAGCCTACCTAGAAATGCTACATCTGAAAGATTTGGTGTATGCCATGCATTTATAAGAAACTTAACACTTGAGGAAATCATTGTGACTTTTGAAGCCAGAGGAAGTCTGATTATACATACTTTAATGCTTACAAAAATTAAAAATTGGTGTCAAACATTCTTTCCTTCTGCTTATTTACTGTTTTAGAGCTTTTCCTAGAAAGTGGAGTCTTGGCACTTTTCCTTAAACATCTTCCATCAGATACCAGTATGGTCACCAAAATAGCCTTTCATCAATAGACTGGTGTCTCTCTATTTCATTATCCTCATTGGGTCACAGACATGCACTTGTCATTTTTATTTATTTATCCACCCGATGTTTGTTGCTTTCCTACCGTGCCATACACTGGCACAGTAGGAAGAGATGCAAGTGAATCAGATGATCAGAGTAAAACCCTAATTTATAAATTCTTACTTGGACACAGTTGATTCTAAATAGGAATAAATTCCTGTGTACTCAAAAATGTTCTAAATATAAGTGAACATGTCATAAAAAATTGACATTTTCAGTTTTATATTTTTATGTAATATTAATGTTTGCTCCATATTAATCATTGCTTTGTAACTTCATAAGTGTTTTCATAGCCTAGTGACTAAGAATGTGTATTGTAGAATGACATTTCCTGGACTTGAAACCAGATTCTATCACTTACTAGCTCTGTGACCTAGAGCATGTTACTTAATGCTTCTGTGAGTCAGTTGAGGGTACAATGGATGTAACTATGTTACCTACCTCATTGGGTCTATATGACAATGAGTACAGTGGATGGAACTGTATTACTTACCTCATAGGGTCCATATGACTATTAATTGGTCAGTTATTATAAAGTGCTTAGAACAATATCTGGTATATATTTAGTGCCACAATTATAAATTAAATTTAAGCTATTTGTTATAATTTGAAATGTCCGTTTAGTTTTTTAAATTTCTATGTAGTATTTTCTATCTAATTGATTTGTCACATCACTTTTTGATTCCTCATGGTATTAAGAAGTGTGTTCTAAATTAAGAAACTTTGTAAAAATAATATATAAAAACGTAGGCAAAGATGATCTAATCTGGAATTTGTTTTTTACTGATTGTTCTTGCTTCTAATGGAGTACTGCTTAAGCAATTGGATAAGTATAGATTTCAGACCCTGATTAATTGAAGCTGACCAAAGGAAAAGGCTTGTAATAGGTACTGAGGTTTTGTGGAAAGGGTAGAAGTTTTGAGCATTTCTTACCTTTTATAATGGTTTGAAGACTTTTCATACCTTCTTTAGCAGTTTGAATTTTTAGTATGCACTTTTGGATAAAAGGTACAATGACTCACAATTTTGAGTTACTTAGATTTAGTGATCTCTTACATTTGTGATAATGTAGTGTTAATATTATAATAATATATAATATTTATATGGCATGTGACAATTAACAAAGTACTTTCATGAATTTCATTTAAACCTGAAAACTGGTAAGAAACACAGTGCTCAGGGGAGTTGAGTACATAGTCGGGTCTGTGATTCCAGAGTACATAGTTGGGTCTCTGATTCCAGTTGTATTACTTTTATGTCTAGCACGGTTGTATTTACTGACAAAATGTGAAAAATAGAAGCTATTATATAAGAGATATTATTCTTAAGAGACAGTGTAAAAATAAGTGATAATTTTAAAAAACATAATAGCTTAAAGATTTAAAATACTTGATGTCCTATTGGAGAATTGTGTCTTAAAAGGAGTAAATTAAGCCCCTTTTCTGGGGCTTGATTGTATAAGGAGTTCTTCCTAGTGTTTTTATACAGAATTGAATTTACAGTTTGTAGAATTGCCTAGATTTGCCCTTGAAAAATTGAGTTCTCTCTGGTCATTGCTAAAATGGGCATACTAGGTTTGAGGCATCACTAAAATTTTTGATTCTCTGACCAGTAAAATAAGGGAACTCATGTTCAAGAGGAATTAGTCTTTTTTAAGATGGTAGAAAATACTGGGAAACATTTTTTGCCTCAGTAGGCAGGATAATTCTAACAAAACTGTCCGATTGGAATGGACTACCTGAAAACCTAGTGGCAGTTCCCTGTTGTTGGCGGGGCTGCCACAGATGGGGCTGCAGTCAAGAACAGTCTTGTATCAGAACAACAGTAATCCTATATAACTGTGATTCCTACCAACTGTGGAATTCTTTAGCTCTAAGTCAAATTTAAGAAGAGCTAGTTTGCCGCAGCAATGTATGTTGTGTTGCACCCATTCGCAATTTGAGGGAAGTAATCTCTGAAGAATAATATGAGCTTAGATGAATCACTATCTGTAAATATTTTTAGAAGCATCCAGTAAATCCAAAGTGGTTTACCAGGTGACTCAGTGGTAAAGAATCCACCTGTCAATTCAAGAGTCACAGGAGATGTGCCTTAAGTCCCTGGGTTTGGAAAATTCCCTGGAGGAGAAATTGGCAACCCACTCCTAGTATTCTTGCCTGGGAAATCTCACAGACAGAGGAGCCCGGCAAGTTACAGTCCAAGGAGTCACAGAGTTAGACAGGAATAAGTACCCACCCAGTAAATCCAGGTTAGCAATGTTTATTCTGTACCTTTCAATTTCTGTATCTGAGAACTTTGTATTACTTAAAACTTAAAATTATATAATTATTTGAGCATGAAAAATAAAAATTTGAGTTAACAAAGTTAGCAAACGTTATTTTGCCTTGTTCAGTCATTGTGTCCGACTCTCTGCAACCCTATGGACTGCAGCATGCCAGACTTCCTTGTCCTTCACTGTCTCCTGGAGTTTGCTCAAACTCATGTCCATTGAGTTGGTGATACCATCCAGCCATCTCATCCTTTCTCGTCCCCTTCCCCTTCTGTCCTCAATCTTTCCAGGTATCAGAGTGTTTCCAGTGAGTTGACTCTTCACATCAGGTGGCCAAAGTATTAGAGCCTTAGCTTCAGCATCAGTCCTATACTTTGTGTTACTTACTGGATATTAAATGATATGAGATATAATTTGATTTATTCCTCTTTGAAACTTTTACCTCTAAAATTTGTACTTACATTTAGCAGTGATTATATTACATTTCAAACCAGTTAGATTTTTGAATCTAGGATGAATACACTTTTTTGAATCTAGGATGAATAAAAAATATTTTAAGTCTATATTGGATTATTCAAAAAATGAGATTATTGTGGTTAAGTCATTAAGAGAAAAACTCACTTTCTTGATGTCTTCAAATTTAACTTGAAAAGAGTTTCTTTAACGCATTTTATGCTATTTAACTTTAAAAAGTTTATTCAAATTTCAAAAATTAGACAAATTAGTTCATGAATTCATTTTGTTTAGCAAATATACATTGTACGTCTACTGTGTAGCAAGCATTGTGCTAGGGGCTGAGGCTTCCAAAGTGAACAGAACCCTTGGTTTTTAGGTCAGTAGAATTAAGAGAGATGTACTTTGAGTCAGTTTTTCTTGTTGATGGGGGAACACATTTGTTATAAATGTAGGCATGTTCACTCTGTGTCCACCATATCAAAGACTAAGCCTTGAATCATATTATAAATGTTTTTTCATGTCATTTAATATTATTTATATGTGTTTACATGTAAGTTGATTGATTTTTTTTGACTACTAACCTACATACTATGTATTTTCCCCTCCTAGGCACCAAATATAGATGAAAAAGTAGATCTTCATTTTATTGCATTAGTTCATGTAGATGGGCATCTCTATGAATTAGGTAAGAACTATTTTAATCTATCCTGGGGAGAAAAATAGTAAATGGGAAAATCTATATTTATGAAAACATGACTGTTGATATTTATTGTGTTCACTTAAATTGATTACCTTTCAGCACTGAGTTGGCATAATAACAGTTTTCTGCTTAAGATTTCTTACTAGAAAAAGTAAAAATGTTTTGTTGTTCAAATGACTTATTAATATAATTCAAGAATGCTTGCAACCACCTTTGCAAAACAGGCAAGTAAAAATTATTATAGGAAACTCGTATAATCACTTCAGAATTCTTTATTAAATTTTTGAATTGATATCAGCCACATCTTGGACGACCATTTAAAATTAGTTTCTTGATCCTGAAACTAGTTTTAAAACATAGTTTATTATTCATAATGATTACTGTTTGTATTCAGTGATGAGTATCACTAGTTTTTGTATCATATCTGATTTTTCAAAAGACTTTACAGGAATCTATATTTTCTGGCAACAGTTCCTTCAGGCATGTGTCAAAGTCCCTATGATTAATTACTTGGTATTGGCCTATACCTGCATTTATCTTTTAAAAGTTTAACTATCAATGGACTACTTCAGGGACTATTCGGAGATTTTCCTAATTTTAATAGGATCATTCAAGCAGAATAAGCTTGTTACAATTCTTTCATAATACTTACAGTACTTATGAGCCCTCTATGAAGACTTCTCAGATTAGAAAAAAGACCAAATAAAGAAAACAAATGAGTGAAATCCTTTTCAGTTTCTAAATACCATGATTTTTAGTTCTCTTCTCATTTGCTGTTAAGTATTAACTTTAGACTTTCACACTTTCCTTTTTCTATATAAAGACAGAAAAGTTCAGAAAGGACTCTGAGTGTGACTGTAAACGTGATCCATAAAATTTAGATGAATTCTATATTTGGAATACAGCAACAGAATCATATACTTTATTTAAGAGAAGGGGCTCTGTTAAAGGGAACAAGGAAAGGAAAGAAGCGTACAACCCTGTGGATCATCTACAGTAGTAGAGTGATTTAAGTAGGAAATCAAGCTAAAATGAAGTCATTGTCACGGGAGTAGATAAGAGACCTGCGGGGCAATTTAGAAGGTATGCTTTCTTAATTCAGTCTCTGGAACTTACATAGAGATAAGATGTAATAGGAATTGGGGATTTCAAATGTCTGATTGCTGGAAGCTAGTTTCCACTCTTAAAGAATAACTAGTAGGCCTTCCCTGGTGTCTCAGTGGTAAAGAATGCACCTCCCCATGCAGAAGACTCAGGTTCCATTCCTCATCTGGGAAGATACCACATGACGCCGATCAGCTAAGCCCATGCACCCCAACTATCGAGCCTGTGCTCCTAAGCTCGGGAGCCACAAACTGTTGCACCAGTGTGCTACAACTACTGAAGTCCTAGTATCCTAGAGCCTCTACTCTGCAACAACAGAAACCTTTGCACTGCAATTAGAGAGTAGCCCTCGTTTGCTACTAGAGAAACACAGCAACGAAGACCCAGCACAGCCAAAAGAAATAATAAAGATAAATATATATATATATTTATATGTATATTTTTTAAAAATAACTGGTAGAAGTGGAGGTCTAAAGAGAGTGCTGAGACTGATCAGACACATTCTCATAGATTTAGGAAAGGCCAGAGGAGTGATAAATATGACCTATAACCAGAGATTTTAAAAATGTAATGGTGACTTACGGAATGGGAAGCCTAATAATAGAACAAACAACAGTGAAAGATACTTAGAAGAAAAAAATGTAATTATCTCAGTGAGAAGGAATACGTTGTCTGAAAACCCAGTTTGACTGATGAACTGGCTCTCTGAGCTCAGAGGTTAAAGGGCAGTGGAAGGAAAGACATATATCAAGGGTTGGCTACATATGCAGGAATGGTTCTCTTTTGTAGCACGCCAAAGTCAACATGAAAGGATCTTAAAATTGGCTTAAAGTAAGAACATCAGAAAAGAAAGGCAGAACTACTAAGGTCTTGTTTGGTTCAAGTATTCTTTAGCAGGAAGAATGATCAATGTGGCTGATAGAGAATTAGAGACCTTTGGGAATTACATTCTTTAAATGAGTTTAAAAGCATTTCTGGATTCTAAAGAATAGCGGGAATCTTTGAGATGTCATAGAGGATAGGGATAAATATCAATACAAGACAAATTAAGGTGGACAGTTACTGACTCATCGCAAGGGGAATTGGTGGTAGCCCTGATGCAAATTCCTAATTTAAAAGGAATGTTGAACAAGAGAAGTATTGAGTTAGTTCATAGAAAATAGTGGTTAGGAGAACAGTATATGGTTTTTAAGGAAAAAATTATTTCTGAATACCTTTAATTTTTAAAATAAGGCTGTATGATTTATAGACACAGTACAGGTGAATCTCTGCTGCTAAGTCACTTCAGTCGTGTCCGACTCTTAGTGACCCCATGGACTGAAGCCTACCAGGCTCCTCTGCCCATGGGATTTTNAAATTATTTCTGAATACCTTTAATTTTTAAAATAAGGCTGTATGATTTATAGACACAGTACAGGTGAATCTCTGCTGCTAAGTCACTTCAGTCGTGTCCGACTCTTAGTGACCCCATGGACTGAAGCCTACCAGGCTCCTCTGCCCATGGGATTTTCCAGGCAGGAAGACTGGAGTGGGGTGCCATTGCCTTCTCCGTGAATCTCTGCAGGACCATTATATAACAGAGGGTAGTGATGGCCTTTAATATGTCCATTTTGTACCTAATTATAAGGTTAACTAATGGAAGGGACTGAGTTATTCATGTTTCTTTTATCCCGTCCTTGTCCTTAGGGCGTCAAATAGTTCCTGGCATATGTCCTTTTAACTTGTCCCTGTCATTCTTTGAGCTTTTTCTGACTTTCTAGTAGAACAGCATTTCCTGGCTCTTTTTTATTTTCCATGCCTAAGCCTTCTCCAAGGAACCCTGGTTCTTTCTGTTGGAAGATAATGATTAGAACCAAGATCTGGGTGCTCATTGTTATTAAGATGCTGTCACTTTTAGGCTTTCTCAGAGGACAGAGCTAGGAAATACTTGTATGTATTATATAAATAGATACCTATGTGTGAATAAGAATATACATGGACACACAGTCAATTAGTTATATGTTTCTCTATGTTAAAGAGCATTTGTTTACATCTACATTTCTAATTCTAAGCTAATATTATACATTTTGTGCTACTGTTACCATATTTGTGACTTCCTTTTCTGAACAGGGGAAATCTAACTTTCATTGTCCTTTATGTATTTTCTGACTTACGCCTTCCCTGATATATAAACAAGCTCTTGGCTGCTCAGCCTAACGCTCCGTTCCAGACACACTGTTTCCCGCCCCCACCTGGCCCCTGATCCTGGCCTGGCCCAGACAAATAGCCGGAGCTCTCCCAAGTGGGTAGCTACCTTCTTCCTGGCATTGTGCAGATTCCAACTGCCTCGGCCTCCTTGAACTCTGCTCCCCTCACACTCTGCCCTCTTTTGCTTTGGTCTCCTAATTAAAGTGGCTGTTGGCTGCCTGGGTCTCCCTCTCATGCACTGGCAGAGAGTTAGTATTACTGTTAGGCTTACCTAACAATTCTGAGTTACATATTTCCCAGTCTATAAAACAACCATTGCAGGTATTTTGTCCAGGTCTTTAGTTGTTTTCGGTGGAAAGTCTAGTCCAGTACATTATTTCATCCTGGCTGGAGAGGGAGGGTATCTAACTGTTATTCCTTGGCCTCCCACAATGAAGATAAGAATCTGTTTCCTTTGTCACTCTTTACCTACTTATATCTCCCAGTCACAAAATACATACTTACTTTTTCCTGTCGTTACAGTTGTTTAGATTCTTTTTGTAAAAATATGTATACTTTATTGAAGTATACATATTTCAGGTGCACAGCAAGGTGACTCAGTTATACATATACACATGTATTATTTTTCAGATTATTTTTCATTGTAGGTTATTACAAGATATTGACCATAGATCCCTGTGTTATACAGTATATAGTTTAGATTTTTATGATTACAGAAATGTCATTCTCAAATGAGCCATAGTTAATGTACTTTTCTGTTTCACTTTTTTATTTCTCTGGATTTAATAGCTGTCCTGTTTTGCTTTTTGGTTTGTTTGGTTCATTTTCACTCATATTTTTCTTTAAAAGTAGTGTCTTTCAGTCCCGGTCTGTCACTGTGCATGCATATTGAGTCAAAAACTTTTATTATGTTTAGAAGCCATGAAATTATAGAGGGGATTGTGTTTTATGGCTTGAACTTGAAGTGCCACATATAAAACATCTGAAATTATGGATATAGGGTATCAGTTAACTTTGGGTTTGCATGAGTTTATGTAATTCTGAACTTTTTCATTTTTTCATAGTGTTGCAGAAGTACTGCTTTATTCAAGGTGATGAACACTCTTGGTGTTCAATAAAATAATCCTAGGTTATTTAGATTGTTGTTTTGTGTTCCTACCTTGGTACATGGTTAGTAGTAGTAATATATAAACCTTGCAGTGGTTGCCTTTCCTTGGTATAAGTGTCAGTTTTACTTAAGAGCCTTTATCAGAAGGCTTTAAAGTGAAGAAAGAGATTTCTTATATTTCCTTTTTGAAAAAAATGTTTATTTGGCTGTGCCAGATCTTTAGTTGCAGCATATGAACTCTTAGTTGCAACTTGCGGGATCTAGTTCCCTGACCAGGGATCAATCGAACCCAGGCCTCCTGAACTGGGAATGTTGAGAGTTAGCCACTGGACCACCAGGGAAGTCCTGAAATTTCTTATATTTCTGATTTTAAAAAGCTGACATTATCTTGAATATTCTTTTTAGGAAATTAAAGCCAATAGTGTTTATTCCTAATAGCATCTGTTTATGAAGTTAGACATTCAAACGTGTAAGCAAGGTTCTAAATAACCGTTAGTGCTAAAAATATTCATATGTAGCACATTTAAAGGGCTTGTTCTAGGATATATTATCTTTTAACTTCCACTATAGGAAGAGGAAAATGGAAGTTGAAAGTATTAATATATTATCCTGTCATTCTTAATTAATGGAGACTAAAGAGATAGGACAACTAAATAAAATATGTGACTCTTGATTAGATCCCACATAGAACAAAACAACATGGATAAAGGATATTTCTGGGTCAGCTGGAAAAATTTCTAAATGAAATAAATGTCATTAATTGTTCATATTATTAAAAAGCATATTATCCTATACAAACAACTAGCCATTCACCTGTTTATTTTTCCACAGATGGACGGAAACCATTTCCAATTAACCATGGGGAAACTAGTGATGAAACTTTATTAGAGGTAACAGTAAAACCTGTTGGCCCACCTTCAGTTCATTAATATTCTTGTTATCTTTAAAACATCTCTCAAGAGAACTGGTGTAACTTTTCTCTATATATCTTCTTGTCCTGGCTTTCTGGAAAAAAATCCAAAAAGAAAAATTTGAACTAGTGTTAAAAATCTACAGCCAGTGAAAGAGGTTTGGAAAACTCTTGGTGTAAACAAGTATCAAATTTGAAAAAAAAAAAACAAGAGTAGTATTGAAAGCATTGCATGTCGTATCCCATGTTTCACTAAATCCAGGGTACCATCATTTTTTNCCAGAGATTTTAAAAATGTAATGGTGACTTACGGAATGGGAAGCCTAATAATAGAACAAACAACAGTGAAAGATACTTAGAAGAAAAAAATGTAATTATCTCAGTGAGAAGGAATACGTTGTCTGAAAACCCAGTTTGACTGATGAACTGGCTCTCTGAGCTCAGAGGTTAAAGGGCAGTGGAAGGAAAGACATATATCAAGGGTTGGCTACATATGCAGGAATGGTTCTCTTTTGTAGCATGCCAAAGTCAACATGAAAGGATCTTAAAATTGGCTTAAAGTAAGAACATCAGAAAAGAAAGGCAGAACTACTAAGGTCTTGTTTGGTTCAAGTATTCTTTAGCAGGAAGAATGATCAATGTCGCTGATAGAGAATTAGAGACCTTTGGGAATTACATTCTTTAAATGAGTTTAAAAGCATTTCTGGATTCTAAAGAATAGCGGGAATCTTTGAGATGTCATAGAGGATAGGGATAAATATCAATACAAGACAAATTAAGGTGGACAGTTACTGACTCATCGCAAGGGGAATTGGTGGTAGCCCTGATGCAAATTCCTAATTTAAAAGGAATGTTGAACAAGAGAAGTATTGAGTTAGTTCATAGAAAATAGTGGTTAGGAGAACAGTATATGGTTTTTAAGGAAAAAATTATTTCTGAATACCTTTAATTTTTAAAATAAGGCTGTATGATTTATAGACACAGTACAGGTGAATCTCTGCTGCTAAGTCACTTCAGTCGTGTCCGACTCTTAGTGACCCCATGGACTGAAGCCTACCAGGCTCCTCTGCCCATGGGATTTTCCAGGCAGGAAGACTGGAGTGGGGTGCCATTGCCTTCTCCGTGAATCTCTGCAGGACCATTATATAACAGAGGGTAGTGATGGCCTTTAATATGTCCATTTTGTACCTAATTATAAGGTTAACTAATGGAAGGGACTGAGTTATTCATGTTTCTTTTATCCCGTCCTTGTCCTTAGGGCGTCAAATAGTTCCTGGCATATGTCCTTTTAACTTGTCCCTGTCATTCTTTGAGCTTTTTCTGACTTTCTAGTAGAACAGCATTTCCTGGCTCTTTTTTATTTTCCATGCCTAAGCCTTCTCCAAGGAACCCTGGTTCTTTCTGTTGGAAGATAATGATTAGAACCAAGATCTGGGTGCTCATTGTTATTAAGATGCTGTCACTTTTAGGCTTTCTCAGAGGACAGAGCTAGGAAATACTTGTATGTATTATATAAATAGATACCTATGTGTGAATAAGAATATACATGGACACACAGTCAATTAGTTATATGTTTCTCTATGTTAAAGAGCATTTGTTTACATCTACATTTCTAATTCTAAGCTAATATTATACATTTTGTGCTACTGTTACCATATTTGTGACTTCCTTTTCTGAACAGGGGAAATCTAACTTTCATTGTCCTTTATGTATTTTCTGACTTACGCCTTCCCTGATATATAAACAAGCTCTTGGCTGCTCAGCCTAACGCTCCGTTCCAGACACACTGTTTCCCGCCCCCACCTGGCCCCTGATCCTGGCCTGGCCCAGACAAATAGCCGGAGCTCTCCCAAGTGGGTAGCTACCTTCTTCCTGGCATTGTGCAGATTCCAACTGCCTCGGCCTCCTTGAACTCTGCTCCCCTCACACTCTGCCCTCTTTTGCTTTGGTCTCCTAATTAAAGTGGCTGTTGGCTGCCTGGGTCTCCCTCTCATGCACTGGCAGAGAGTTAGTATTACTGTTAGGCTTACCTAACAATTCTGAGTTACATATTTCCCAGTCTATAAAACAACCATTGCAGGTATTTTGTCCAGGTCTTTAGTTGTTTTCGGTGGAAAGTCTAGTCCAGTACATTATTTCATCCTGGCTGGAGAGGGAGGGTATCTAACTGTTATTCCTTGGCCTCCCACAATGAAGATAAGAATCTGTTTCCTTTGTCACTCTTTACCTACTTATATCTCCCAGTCACAAAATACATACTTACTTTTTCCTGTCGTTACAGTTGTTTAGATTCTTTTTGTAAAAATATGTATACTTTATTGAAGTATACATATTTCAGGTGCACAGCAAGGTGACTCAGTTATACATATACACATGTATTATTTTTCAGATTATTTTTCATTGTAGGTTATTACAAGATATTGACCATAGATCACTGTGTTATACAGTATATAGTTTAGATTTTTATGATTACAGAAATGTCATTCTCAAATGAGCCATAGTTAATGTACTTTTCTGTTTCACTTTTTTATTTCTCTGGATTTAATAGCTGTCCTGTTTTGCTTTTTGGTTTGTTTGGTTCATTTTCACTCATATTTTTCTTTAAAAGTAGTGTCTTTCAGTCCCGGTCTGTCACTGTGCATGCATATTGAGTCAAAAACTTTTATTATGTTTAGAAGCCATGAAATTATAGAGGGGATTGTGTTTTATGGCTTGAACTTGAAGTGCCACATATAAAACATCTGAAATTATGGATATAGGGTATCAGTTAACTTTGGGTTTGCATGAGTTTATGTAATTCTGAACTTTTTCATTTTTTCATAGTGTTGCAGAAGTACTGCTTTATTCAAGGTGATGAACACTCTTGGTGTTCAATAAAATAATCCTAGGTTATTTAGATTGTTGTTTTGTGTTCCTACCTTGGTACATGGTTAGTAGTAGTAATATATAAACCTTGCAGTGGTTCCCTTTCCTTGGTATAAGTGTCAGTTTTACTTAAGAGCCTTTATCAGAAGGCTTTAAAGTGAAGAAAGAGATTTCTTATATTTCCTTTTTGAAAAAAATGTTTATTTGGCTGTGCCAGATCTTTAGTTGCAGCATATGAACTCTTAGTTGCAACTTGCGGGATCTAGTTCCCTGACCAGGGATCAATCGAACCCAGGCCTCCTGAACTGGGAATGTTGAGAGTTAGCCACTGGACCACCAGGGAAGTCCTGAAATTTCTTATATTTCTGATTTTAAAAAGCTGACATTATCTTGAATATTCTTTTTAGGAAATTAAAGCCAATAGTGTTTATTCCTAATAGCATCTGTTTATGAAGTTAGACATTCAAACGTGTAAGCAAGGTTCTAAATAACCGTTAGTGCTAAAAATATTCATATGTAGCACATTTAAAGGGCTTGTTCTAGGATATATTATCTTTTAACTTCCACTATAGGAAGAGGAAAATGGAAGTTGAAAGTATTAATATATTATCCTGTCATTCTTAATTAATGGAGACTAAAGAGATAGGACAACTAAATAAAATATGTGACTCTTGATTAGATCCCACATAGAACAAAACAACATGGATAAAGGATATTTCTGGGTCAGCTGGAAAAATTTCTAAATGAAATAAATGTCATTAATTGTTCATATTATTAAAAAGCATATTATCCTATACAAACAACTAGCCATTCACCTGTTTATTTTTCCACAGATGGACGGAAACCATTTCCAATTAACCATGGGGAAACTAGTGATGAAACTTTATTAGAGGTAACAGTAAAACCTGTTGGCCCACCTTCAGTTCATTAATATTCTTGTTATCTTTAAAACATCTCTCAAGAGAACTGGTGTAACTTTTCTCTATATATCTTCTTGTCCTGGCTTTCTGGAAAAAAATCCAAAAAGAAAAATTTGAACTAGTGTTAAAAATCTACAGCCAGTGAAAGAGGTTTGGAAAACTCTTGGTGTAAACAAGTATCAAATTTGAAAAAAAAAAAACAAGAGTAGTATTGAAAGCATTGCATGTCGTATCCCATGTTTCACTAAATCCAGGGTACCATCATTTTTTTCTTGATTTTAAAGATTTTAAAATTTATGAACAAATTGTGTGGCTTAGAATCCATGAAACATGTAATTTTCAGGTTAAAAGCTTCTTAAAAGCCTTTTAAGAAAGAACACTTAGCATATCTCATACTTCTGTACTAAGCAAATTAGGCCACCAGCTATTCACTTTTCTGGTGTCCTCTGGGTTATTTTGCATTTGAGAGAAGAAGTCTGCAGTATAAAATTACTATGAATTAGGAAGCTATGAAGCATTTTATTTATCATTTATAAGTAAAATACATGTTTTTAAACTCAAAGATTATCTTTTTTCCCTCTAGGATGCCATAGAAGTTTGCAAGAAGTTTATGGAACGTGACCCTGATGAACTGAGATTCAATGCCATTGCTCTTTCTGCAGCATAGCCCATCCAGAATGGAAACACCAAATACTGTATTATTTGCAACAAAATGAAATTTCCTCTGCCAGACACTAACTCACAAATTTTGATATTTTCATTAACTTGACTGATTAAACTTTATGTGAACTAAACTTTGACTTAATCTGTGTTTTATATTATTTTTTGCCCCAAATTAAAGCTGCAGTTCTTTTCTTCCCTTTCTTTCTTGTGAAGGATTTGCCTTGTTGGATGACTAGCAATATCTTTCTTATTCTCTTTGAATTTCATAGGAGAGTCTGTATTGGTACACAGGCACAATTTCCATATGCACAGTACGAACATACATATTTATTTAACAGACATTATCATCTATTTGTAATGAGCTACATACTGTTCTGGGGGCTGGAGTTAACAGTGAACACTATAGCAAGTTCGATAGTCAGGAAGCTTATGTTCCTGTGAGGACAGACAAATGATAAGCACATTAATGGGGCTTCCTAGGTGGCTCAAATGTTAAAGAACCCACCTGCTAACACTGTAGACGCAGGCAAGAGATACGGATTCAATCCCTGTGTTGGAAGGATCCACTGGAGGAGGAAATGGCAGCCCACGCCAGTATTCTTGTCTGGAAAATCCCACGGACAGAGGAGCCTGGCAGGCTACAGTTCATCGGGTTGTCAAGAGTCAGACAGTACTTTGCGACTGAACCTACACACACACACACACACACATTCATAAGATACATACCAATAATAACAGCTATACAGGAAAAGTTGGATTTGTGTTAGTGATTGAGTGAATCCTTTAGGTCATTGTGGTTAGAGAAGGCTTCCGTGCGAGGTAACTTTGAAGTTGAGATCTGAGCAGCTAAACATAGCTAGTCATAGAAAGATGGTGGGGAAGAGAAGAGGGACTATTCACCGAAGAGTTCCTAAAGTAGGCAAGTCTTGCTGGGTTTTAGGACCAGGAAAAAAAAAACAGAGCATTGAAAGTAAGGGGGAAAATCCAAGAGATGAGGTCAGAGTTGGAATGATATAGGAATACAGGAAAAGGCATTTGGACTTAGCACAGGTGTGAAGGTAAGCCATTGGAGAGTTTTACACAGGAAAGTGACCTGGTTTGATTTATAATTTTAGGTCATGGATTACTTTGTGAATAATAAATTGGGGGGACGGGTAAAAAAAGGCTTGTGAGAAGCCCATTGCTTTAGTTCAGTGACAGATGATGATGGCTAGGGTCTTAAAATTAGTAATAATTTAGATTGNCACAGGAAAGTGACCTGGTTTGATTTATAATTTTAGGTCATGGATTACTTTGTGAATAATAAATTGGGGGGACGGGTAAAAAAAGGCTTGTGAGAAGCCCATTGCTTTAGTTCAGTGACAGATGATGATGGCTAGGGTCTTAAAATTAGTAATAATTTAGATTGAGATATCTGGGTAAATTTGGGTGTGTTTTTAATAAGGAACTTAAAAGGATAGGGGGAAGGTGGAAAGGTATTTGTAGAGTTAGATCAACACACGGGGTTGGTGTAATGGTCCATCTTTTTAGGAGAATATTGGTTACACTTGTATATACATTTAGCAAAACTCATTAAATTGTTACTTCATTGTATATATATTTTACCCCTCAAAACAAAAACAGGGCAGAAACAAAAACAAAGACAAATGAACTGGAATGAGAATAGCAGTTAAAAAACAGATCAAATTGATCCAGAATAAAGTTCTGAACCCATAAATTTGAATGTAGATATTTATACATGCTTCATTGAGTTGGGGTAGATTCCTGAGGCTATAACGTGAGATAAGTGGTGTTTTAAAACTATGAAACAGAGGGGCTTCCCTGATTGTCCACTGGTTAAGAATTTGCCTTCCCAAGGCAGGGTTCAGTCCCTGGTCTGGGAAACAGATCTTGCATGCTGCACAGCGCAGCCAAAAAAAGGGCTAAAAAAGTNGTTCTTGCCTGGAGAGTCCCAGGGATGGGGAAGCCTGGTGGGCTGCCCTCTATGGGGTTGCACAGAGTCAGACACGACTGAAGCGACTTAGCAGCATGTCGTTTCTCAAAGTTTTCTAGGTTGAACGCTAACTTCAAAAAATCTTAATGTTTTTTATTGTTATATTTGATTTACAGTATGTTTTAAGTGTCTGGAGCTTCTCAAGTGGCTCAGGGGTAAAGATCCTGCCAATGCAGGAGGTGCAAGAAACATGGGTTTGATCCTTGGGTTGGGAAGATACCCTGGAATCAGAAATGGCACCCCACTCTTGTTTTCTTGCCTGGGAAATCCCGTGGACAGAGGAGCCTGGTGGGCTACAGCCCATGGAGTTGCAGAGTCGGACACGACTGAGCAACTGAGCATGTACGCATGTTTTAAGTGTACAACATGATTCGAAATCATAGATTACACTCCATTTAAAGTTATCCTAAAATGTTTGTCATATTTCATGTGCCTTAGAGCTTATTTATTTCATACATGATAGTTTGTATCTTTTAATCCCTTATTCCTATCTCGCCCCTCCTCCCTTCCCTCTCCTATTCCCCACTGATAACCACGAGTTTGTTTTGTGAGTCTGTTTCTGTTTCGTTATATTCATTCCTTTGTTTTATTTTTTTAGATTCCACATATAAGTTATAACATAGAGTATTTGTTTTTCTCTGTCCGACATTTCACTGAACATAACTCCTTCTGGTCCACCCATGCTGTTGCAGATGGCAAAATCTCATTCTTTTTGGCTGAATAGTATTCTATTGTATAGATACCAC
This sequence comes from Neotragus moschatus, assembly GCA_006410615.1. Taxonomy (NCBI): domain Eukaryota; kingdom Metazoa; phylum Chordata; class Mammalia; order Artiodactyla; family Bovidae; genus Neotragus; species Neotragus moschatus. The sequence continues at coordinate 315,731 of SJYA01001750.1, read as the reverse complement.
ATCTTTTTCCATTCATCTGTTGATATGCACTTTGGTTGTTTCCATATCTTGGCAACTGTAAATAAAGCTGCTACGGATATTGGGGTGCATTTATCTTTTGACTTAGTGTTTTCGTTTTCTTCAACTATACGTTCAGGAGTGGAGTTGCTGGATCATATGGCAGTTCTATTTTTAGTTGTTTGAGGAACCTCCATACTGTTTTCCATATGCTCATTCCAGACTGCATCAATTTACATTCCCACCAACAGTGTATGAGGGTTTCCTTTTCTCCACATCCTCACCAACACTGGTCATTTGTGGTTCTTTTGATGGTAGCCACTCTGACAGACATGAGGTGATATCTCATTGTGGTTTTGATTTGTATTTCCCTGGGCTTCCCAGGTGGCCCAGTGATGAAGAATCAGCCTGCCAGTGCAGGAGATGGAAGAGACACGAGTTCAATCCCTGGGTCAGGAAGACCCCCTGGAGAAGGAAATAGCTACCCACTCCAGTACTTTTGCTTGAAAATTCCCATGGACAGAAGAGCCTGGGCTAAAGTCCCTTGGGTCACAAAGAGTAAGGTATGACTGAGCACAGCAGTACAAGCAATGTTGAGCACCTCTTNCTGCCAGTGCAGGAGATGGAAGAGACACGAGTTCAATCCCTGGGTCAGGAAGACCCCCTGGAGAAGGAAATAGCTACCCACTCCAGTACTTTTGCTTGAAAATTCCCATGGACAGAAGAGCCTGGGCTAAAGTCCCTTGGGTCACAAAGAGTAAGGTATGACTGAGCACAGCAGTACAAGCAATGTTGAGCACCTCTTCATGTGTCTGTTGACTGTTTGTATGTCTAGTTATGAGTCATTTTTGCATGTTGCTGTTAAGGACCATAATATGTTTAGGGGAAGTAAGATTTAAATGAAAACTTTAAATGTTTTTCTCAGTGGACATTTAAGAGCTGACTAAACATCACCTTTCACTAGGCATAGTGATTTGCTTTAAATTACTGAATCAGAGGAAATTTATGAACTCTACAAGGTTTAAGTCCTAATATTTTGTGTTCATTTGTGACTTAAAAGTTATCTGTATTCTACGATGAATGAAACGTGTGCATGTTCATTTGCTTCGGTCATGTCTGACTCTTCATGACCCTGTGGACTGTAGCCCGCCAGGCTCCTAGCCAGGATTCTCCAGACAAGAATACTGCAGTGGGTTGCCATGCCCTCCTCCAGGGGATCTTCCCGACCCAAGGATCGAAACTGCTTACCTTACATCTCCTGCATTGCAGGTGGATTNAAACGTGTGCATGTTCATTTGCTTCAGTCATGTCTGACTCTTCATGACCCTGTGGACTGTAGCCCGCCAGGCTCCTCGCCAGGATTCTCCAGACAAGAATACTGCAGTGGGTTGCCATGCCCTCCTCCAGGGGATCTTCCCGACCCAAGGATCGAAACTGCTTACCTTACATCTCCTGCATTGCAGGTGGATTCTTTACTGCTGAGCCACAGGGGAAGCCCTTATATCTTAAATGAGAACCTTATATATTATATGTAATTAGATTATATCTAATTCAGTGTAAAAATTATTTAAACAGAAATCTGTTACATTTAATTTCCATCTTAGATTTGTGTACAGACAGTGCTTGTTAGGTAAGCGTTATAGCTGGGCTGTGTGCAACAAACCTGCTTATTTCATTTAATGAAAATAATATAGTTGAAAAGAGATTTTTAGCCATCAATGTTTAACTACTATTGTAGTTTTCAAAAGAAGCATCTATAGGCTTAAGAGACATATATTGATGCTTGTAGTAAATTGCGAAGAGGTATAGTTTAATTACTTTAAAAAATAATTTAAATTACTTTAAAAAATACTTTTCTATTTATAGAAATTATTTCTTCTAGGGAAAGTTTATATATATATGTATATAGGTGTATTTGCATGGGTGTATGTAAATTATCTGGGAATTAACAAGTGTATATGTGTATATATGTACATACATATACACATATGTGCATGTATGTATGTACATACACATTCATATCTTGAATAGGAAACTAACTTTGGTCTAAAATTCTCTGCACATTATGAAAATCCATGACTGAAGGTAAAGTAAAACCACTCTGAAAAGTGTGTAATCATTGTAAAGGTTTTTAGGGCTAATTTAGATGGACTTGTACACAGGTAAATGTTAGTAAAGTTTTAATCTTATAAAATTCTCTAGTAAAATCTTAGATTCCTTATGCTCTCAACAAGATTACTATCAAAAACCAAAAGTGGAATATACTGAGTTTTCAGACAGCAGAAAATAAGTTTTGTCATTTCTATTGTTTCTTTTAATTTCAAATTTTGACCCCTTACATGCATTTCATGTGTACATTCTAAGTTGCTCAGTCATGTCTGACTCTTTGTGACCCTATGGACCATAGACCACCAGGCTCCTCTGTTCATGGGATTCTCCAGGCAAGAGTACTGGAGTGGGTTGCCATGCCCTCCTCCAAGAGGTTTTCCATGCCCAGATATTATACAGGAGGCTTTTTAGACAACAAATGCTATAAGTTTTGAGCATTAATTTGCTGTCTAATTGATAGCATGGTTGGGAATCCTTGATTTAGAGGCACTGAATGTACATAATCAATAATAAAAGCTATTTTGCAAAATAAATATTTTAATATTATGATTTTAATATGCATAGAAATATATAGTAAAGTCATTCTAATCTATAAAACAGATATGAGTGTAATTGAATTAAAATAAAATAAATAAAAATCCACTTATTCAAGAATAAGTCCCAAATGATATGAATGATACATTTTAGTTCATTCGAAGTTACGCCTTTATGACATGTAAACATGGTTGGTATTTAAATAACAGTTATATTCAATAGTCTATTCTTTAAGAGCGAAAGGATAGGAGCTCTGTCCTGCACATGTTCAGTGAGGACAAGATGAAAACAAATTGCCTGAAGTTTTATTTGTATTTTAAACATGAAAGAGATCAAACTGCCAGCATTTCATTGGACCATAGAAAAAGCAAGAGAATTCTGAAAAAATTCCGCTTCCTTGACTATGCTAAAGCCTTTGTGTGTATCACAACAAACTGTGGAAAATTCTTAAAAAGATGGAAATACCAGCCCACCTTACCTGCCTCCTAAGAAATCTGGATGCAGGTCAAGAAGCAACAGTTAGAACTGGAAATGGAACAACAGACTGGTTCCAAATAGGAAAAGGAGTACATCAAGGCTGTATATTGTCACCCTACTTATTCAACTTCTATACAGAGTACATCATGTGAAACGCTGGACTGGATGAAGCACAAGCTGGAATCAAGATTGTCGGGAGAAATATCAACAACCTCAGATATGCAGATGACACCACCCTTAGAGGAGAAAGAGAAGAACTAAAGAGCCTCTTGATGAAAGTGAAAGAGGACAGTGAAAAAGCTAGCTTAAAATTTAACATTCAAAAAACAAAGATCATGGCGTTTTTAGTCCCATCACTTCACGGCAAATAGATGGGGAAACAATGGAGACAGTGACAGACTTTCTTTCCTTGGGCTCCAAAATCACTTTCGATGGTGCCTGCAGCCATGAAATTAAGACACCTGCTCCTTGGAAGAAAAGCTATGACCAACCTAGATAGCACATTAAAAAGCAGACATTTCTTTGCCGACAAAGGTCTCTATAGTCAAAGCTATGGTTTTTCCAGTAGTTATGTATGGATGTGAAAGTTGGACCATAAAGAAGGCTGAGCACTGAAGAATTGCTTTCAGACTGTGGTATTGGAGAAGACTCTTGA
>SJYA01001750.1:232143-310856 GCA_006410615.1 Neotragus moschatus | reverse complement strand
TAGAGCCCAGATGCAGAGGTGAACGTTGGAGGAGGAGCAGAGAGATCTTAACATCCCAGCTTACGGAACTTTTTTAAGAGAGTTTTTTTTCCCCCTCTAATGTCCAGTTAGTACCCTTTCCTTTCTAAATTCCCTTTCTAATAATTTCGAATTTCAGTGTTCTCACAATGTTTGATGGACGGCAAGATACTGAGGTTATGGCATAAAATGCAATGGTTCTACTATTTTTAAAATGAGACATTATTAGGATCACTAACAATTACCTAAATATCATTGCTTCATAAACAGAGCTCAGACTTTGGTGTTAGACATAGTTTGATTCTTGGCTCTGATTCTGAGTGGTTTGGGGCAAACTATTAACATCTTAAGTAGGAGTACTTTCATGCAATTTTTTTTCTTTTGTCTCTTTGTGAGAATTACATATGTATCAATAATACATAAAGACCAGCACACAAGAAGTGGTGGCTATTATTATCACATCACTCCACAAGTGCATTAGGCTGCATTGAATATAATTTCAAAGTTGGTTTCATAAGTTATCAGATTCATCTAATTTTTCAAAGAATTTAAATAACAAGGTAGAATGAACAGATCAGGCTTTGTTTCTATGCACAAGAGAACTGTGCATATTTCTTCTGTAACTCAGACATGGTTTAACTTAAAAAAAAATCTCAAAATAGCTCAAGTTAGCAGGCATGCAATTTTAGCAAGGTTGATTGGAATTTTGGCCTTTCCTGTAAGACTAGGCATACTGCTCATTAGAAAACATTTTTATCTGAATCTTTTATTCTTAGGGGCCAAGAATGCTGTTTTTCTTTGATAGCTAGGTTTACAGAAGGTAAATCACCTTAATTAATTATTTCAACATTTCAATTTATTATTATTCATTCTTCATTTACAGCTATTCGAATTTTGATAAATTTCAATATAGTGACAAAGCAAAATATATTCAATATAAGGTTGTGATATAAACCTATTTTAATTTTAATTACAACTGCTATGAACAAAGGGTTTCCCTGGTGGCTCAGACAGGAAAGAATCTTCCTGCAATGTAGGAGACCTGGGTTTGATCTCTGGGTGCGGAAGATCCACTAGAGAAGGGAATGGCAACCCACTCCAGTATTCTTGCCTGGGAAATCCCAGAGACAGAGGAACCTGGTGGGCCATAGTCCATGGGGTCACAAAGATTCAGATGCAACTGAGTGACTAACACTTCTTCACTTTCTTACGAAGAAAATGTGTATAGACAATATTTCCACTTTTCACACTTGGACTTCCTATGCTGAGAACACAGTTCTGAGGTCTGGGAATTTGAAAGTGACTGATCATTGCCCCAGGGACGGGCCGGGTCTACGTGGGCTGGCTGGATCTCAGGGAGGGAGCTGGAAGTACAGAAAGTAATAGTTTCTTTCTCTGTTACTTTGACAGCACCAAGAAGGAATGTCTCCATTTGTTTTTTTGTTTGTTTTATTTTTAATGCTCAGTACTAGGCCCTAAAAAAAAATTTTTTTTTTTTAAATTATTTACTTGGCTGCACTGGGTCTTAGTTGCGGCAGGCATGATCTTGGTTGCGGCATGCAAGATCTTTCATTGTGGTGCACGTGGGCTCAGTTGCCTTGTGGCTTGTGGGATCTTAGTTTCCTCACCAGGGATCAAACCTGCATCCTCTAGATTCTTAACCACTGGACCTCCCGGAAAGTTACTTCATTTGGTTTTCTTTAGGAAACACATGCAGAGGGCAAAGAGGAGGTTCATAGAAGGTTAAAAAAATAAATAATTGAGATTTATTGAGATAAATTTAAGTCAATTTTCCAGACTATCCCCAGGCACATTTTACCAGAACTTTTATTCTTAGTATTCACAATATTGCAAATATTTAGCTCTCCCTTATCAATCTTATAATCATTGTTGAACTCTTGCATTGGTAGAATATGCCCGGATGTGGGAGATATTGATGTAGTACAATGAGTATTGAAGTTGGTAGCATGCTTTCGGAGAAGGCAGTGGCACTGCACTCCAGTACTCTTGCCTGGAAAATCCCATGGACGGAGGAGCCTGGAGGGCTGCAGTCCATGGTGTCGCTAAGAGTTGGATGGGACTGAGCGACTTCACTTTCACTTTTCACTTTCATGCACTGGAGAAGGAAATGGCAACCCACTCTAGTGTTCTTGCCTGGAGAATCTCAGGGACGGGGGAGCCTGGTGGGCTGCAGTCTCTGGGGTCGCACAGAGTCGGACACGACTGAGTGACTTAGCAGCATACTTTCATGTACAAGGTGACAAGGATATGCAGAAATGTCAGCCAAGCTACTTGACGCCAGTTTCAGTTGAGGTCTGTGGGCCCAGTGTTATTAAGATCCTGCTTGACTTTACTTTGAAAAGTTTTTCTTGTTCTTTTTCTAAATCTTATAATTGTCTGTTAAGTACTACCTTCATAATTCATGCTCCTACTCTAATCATGCTTTTAAGAACTTTAAGAATTATAAGCCCAGGGATCTTTTCAAAAGGATCAGACTAGAAACGGATGTTTATGGTGGGTGTCATGTTAATTTACAACCACTGTCCTAACCTGACATTAGATCTACCCAACAGATATGGCAGTAAACATGCAGGATACTGGTGTCTGATTCGAAAAATTTAGTTATTCACAAGAGTTTATTTTCTCCACTGTGTTGGCCAAATATGTCCAGATAGCAATTAAAAGTAGATCTGAAAATTTATAGCTCCTGATCTTTTAATTTACCATCTAGTAAACTTTTCTGTTAGTGAGGTCTTAAAGAACAAAACACTTCATTGACAAAGAATTTTTCTTGTGGGATTACATTGCAATTATTTTGCAAATGATGTGAAATTTCTACAAGCCACTAGAAGAGCAGAAATAATCTTATCTCTAAAATTTGAATTAAAGTCAAAATACTCCTAATATTTTATCAGGTTCATATTTGTGTTTGACTTTTGAGGGACCAGAGTTTATGTGTCTTGGTATCTCTGCTAGCTAGCAACTCAATAAATATTTTTTGTTGCTCAATTAAGTATGCTGGTTAATTAATTTTCTTTTTTTCACTCATGTTAATGTTTTAACTTTCCTAGTCATGAATTTTTGTGCAGTTATAAATTTGGAGACTAAAAAAAATTCTGGAAGGACAAATCCTATTAAGGTAAAATTTTTCTCTAATTTCTAAGGCAGAATCAGAAAAAGTTAACTCGTTAACATAATTAAATTGGTAATTTATTGCATGTGTTGTCAAAACTTCTTTCAAAACGGTGACAAGTTTGGCTGTTGGAATTTATCAATTTAGATTTATTTTTATATCTGTTACAGGAAAATAAAAGTTATTGAAAATTTCGCCATGGCATAATGATTAATAAGATTTTAAAAGGGAAGTGATAAGTAAATAACATTCTTCTGGCCTATTCCACCACTAGGAGAGTAAAATCAGCTCATAAATGCATATGATCCCCAGATATCTCTTGAGTACTCCTAAATCTTTGATCTTTTGAAGTTACAGCTCTTTTAATTTTCAAATACAATGCCTTGAACGACCATCTCAGCTTCCCCAAATATCTCTAAGAATTCTTTTCAAAAACTAAAAAAAAAAAAAAAAGTTTATTTGGTTGTGTTGGGTCTTAGTTATGGCATATGAACTCTTAGTTGTGGCATGTGGGACCTAGTTTCCTGACCAGGGATCAAACCTGGGCCCCATGCATTGGGAGCAAGGAGTCTTAGCTACTAAGACCAGCAGGGAAATCCTCTAAGGATTCTTAAGAGTGAACGTATCTCCAGATTTCTCTGGTTCAGCTGTATACTTCTGTATACAGGCAGAATTCTCACTGCCTTTTTCAGTCTCTCAACTACACCACACACTCACCTTTCCCAGGTAGCACTTGGCCTCATGCAAAGCATTACCATACCCTCAAGACACTACTAACAAAGCTGTGTGTCCAACTTTGCTGAAGGTCTCCACACTTCAGAAGAGAATTAGAATATAAAAATGTTCACCACTGCCTTAAACCTATACTTTGAATACAACTATTTCTGGAACCTAAATGCTTCTGGAAGTTAAACACTTTATAGGTTTATTCAGCTTCCCAGCCTTTCTGCCTTACCTCAAAGTCCACCCTGTTCTCATTTATTGGAGAAATACTTTTCATAAATGTTAATATTTCCCCAAGGCCAAATTCATACCAGCTTAAAAATATTCCACTATTATTATCGGCATTATTAGAATATTCCACTCATTACCTATGGGAGTTGGTTTCTCACTAAGACTCACTAGACATCCTTAGACACAATAAGACACACAGAAATACATCTTCTAAGGTTTGGTTTGTAGTGAAAGTAGTGGAGATGGTGATAAATATTTCTAACAGAGCAATACAGGATGGCTGTTGGCATAACAAATTCTGTTTCTACTGAGGTTTCTGCGCCAGTAGGAAGTAAGCTAACTCCTCCTGATGTCTTTTGATCTCCTTTGGGTCCCTTTTGGGTAAAACACACACTCACGCAAGATCTCCCAAGTTTGAACAATTATTCTCAGAGACAAGACCATTTAAGTGCATGTTTTAGAAAAGAAATACATCTCTAAAGCCATTACTTTGCTTACAAAAGTCCATCTAGTCAAAGCTATGGTTTTTCCAGTAGTCATGTATGGATGTGAGAGTTGGACTATAAAGAAAAATGCACGCTGAAGAATTGATGCTTTTGAACTGTGGTGTTGCAGAAGTCTCTTGAGAGTCTCTTGGACTGCAAGGAGATCAAACCAGTCCATCCTAAAGCAGATCAGTCCTGGGTGTTCACTGGAAGGACTGATGTTAAAGGTGAAGCTTCAATACTTTGGCCACCTGATATGAAGAACTGACTCGTTGGAGAAGACCTTGATGCTGGGAAAGATTGATGGCAGGAGGAGAAAGGGATGATAGAGGATGAGATGGTTGGATGGCATCACTGACTCAATGGACATGAGTTTGAGCAAGCTCAGGGAAGCCTGGCATGCTGCTGTCCATGGGGTTGTAAAGAGCTGGACACGACTGAGTGACTGAACTGAAAGCCAATACATCTCGCGAAGAATTTTTCCTGACGGTAGAAAACAGTATTCTACATTATACACAGCAAAGTTGCAGAGACTTCCCCCCCCCCTATTTTTCTTACCTAGATCATGACCAGAGGTCTATCTCTGAAAAAATAAAATGGCAACTATTATTATACTTTTCGGAGAAGGCAGTGGCACCCCACTCCAGTATTCTTGCCTGGAAAATCCCATGGACGGAGGAGCCTTGTAGGCTGCAGTCCATAGGGTCACTAAGAGTCGGGCACGACTGAACAACTTCACTTTTGCTTTTCACTTTCATGCATTGGAGAAGGAAATGGCAACCCACTCCAGTGTTCTTGCCTGGAGAATCTCAGGGACGGGGGAGCCTGATGGGCTGCGGTCTGTGGGGTCCCACAGAGTCGGACACGACTGGAGCGACTTAGCAGCAGCANCTAAGAGTCGGGCACGACTGAGCAACTTCACTTTTGCTTTTCACTTTCATGCATTGGAGAAGGAAATGGCAACCCACTCCAGTGTTCTTGCCTGGAGAATCTCAGGGACGGGGGAGCCTGGTGGGCTGCCGTCTGTGGGGTCCCACGGAGTCGGACACGACTGGAGCGACTTAGCAGCAGCAGCAGCATTATAATACTTTCACAAATAACAGAGCCATAGACCCCTGATCACTACCTCTATTTATTCAAAGATCCAACAGAAGATATCTGATGTGTGTAATCTATGGTGATATGTATGTGTGTATATATGTAAAGTTCTGTGTGTGCTAGGTCGCTCAGTCGTGTCCGACTCTCTTTAGCCCCATGGACTGTAGCCCACCAGGCTCCTCTGTCCATGGGATTTCCCAGGCAAGAATACTGGAGCGGGTTGCCATTTCCTCCTCCAGAGGATCTTTCCGCCCAGGGATGGAACCCGCATCTCTTGTGTCTCCTGCATTGGCAGGAGGATTCTATACCACTAGTGCCACATGGGAAGCCCATGTAAAGTCTTTTCTTAGTGTTTCTGGCCCCGGTACCCTCTACTCACCAATTACTGGTCTAAGCAGAAATGGAGCAGTGGATAGGTGACTTCTTTCCCTGTTTCTGGAAAACCCCAGTGTTACGGATATATGTATGTGGGCGTGTGCGTGCTTCAGTTACATAGGACTGAAATAGTTTGGCCTGACTGGTATATTTCTGTCCACAAGTATCCATGGTAGAGTCATGGATGGACCATTCTTAGTCCAAGAACTCCTGGTAGACTGACGATTCACCTCAGAGACCCTTGTGAGCATTCTAAACTGATGTCTACATTCAAGGAAATCCCTTTGCCTTCTCTCACAAAAGACCTTCTGAAGGAGCTAAGTCAAGGCTGGCCTCTTCCATGGCTATTTCCAACCCTTGAGGGAACACCTGACTCTCCTCTGTGTAGACTGAGATTTCATGGCTGTGCTGGAACTCTGAAGAAGAGCCAATGGCTTCATTTCATAGCTGTTTGTAACATCTCTTCACTCTGCATGGAGGTGAGAGTGAGGTGTGCTGGAGATCGTCTTTCTCCCATCACTGACTCTCTGATGACTACTAAGGGAGAATCTGGGCGCACAACCTGGGTCTTTTGTTCCCTAGGCCAGTCTGTTTTATTGTTTTGGAATCCTTTCTTTTTTGAAGCTAACATATCAGTCGATATCTATGCACAATTCACAGAAATAGGAAGAATGAAAAATCTGGGGGGACTTCCCTGGTGGTACAGTGGGTGAGAATCTGCTTGCCAATGCAGGGTACCTGGGTTGGATCACTGGTCCATGAAGATTCCACATGCCGCAGAGCAACTAAGCCCATGCACCACAGCTACTGAGCCCAGGCTCTAGAGCCTGTGCTCTACGACTGGAGAATCCACTGCAACGAGAAGCCTGCACACCACAGTGAAGAGGAGCCCCCACTCACCGCAGCTAGAGACAGTCCATATGCAGCAACAAAGACCCAGTGCAGACAAAATACATGTAAAAAAGACTTCTAGACATTTTTAAACAATTAAAGACACTTTTTAAAATACAGTTTGAATTTTTATCAGTTTCCTATAATAGAGGGCTGTTCCCTCCTGCAAAGATAAAATGAAATATTTTATATTTCAAAATATAAATGCAAATAGTTATTACAATTCTACGTTAATAGTGCAGTAAATGTCGTGCTTCATTTTTTCCTGCTTTTTAGCAGAACAAGCTGAACAAACAAAAAGGCTGTTCCTCTGATCAAGTAAACTTAATGAGAGGTCAGGTAGAACTTTCGTACCAAAACATAAAAACAAAAAGGCAAAACAGGGCTTGACTATTTTTAACTTTGACTATCACTACTAAATGTATCCCTTTAGGGAAAAACACAGTTCATTTTACTCATTCCACTAGGTTGCAGGAAAAGAAGTTTAGTAAACAGGCATTCTCTTCTTCTTTTTTCCCAGAAGCCCCAATAGTTTATTTTAAAGCTAATTCTAGGGTAAGTCCTTTTGATCTTACTGCTATCACTTAGAGAATTATAGTGTGGTTTTGCAAATCTGGCTAGAATGCAGGACCTTAACAACAACAAAAAAAGAAGTCTTAGATTCTATGTTAAATACTTTGAGTGCAGTGATAGAAAACTTTTGTAGATGCTGGAAAAACAAAAACAAAAACAAAAGCCCAAAGCCTTAAGATCTTTACAGTAGGAAGAAAATAACCAGCTACTCTTCAAATTATGGGGTTGGCCCCATGTTTTGAAATCTACCATCTCTGCTGGTCTCCTAATGAGCTGTCTGTGCACACAGGGGAAAGTCAGTAAGTACCAAGGCCTTCTCTGTAGTCTGTCCTTCTCATCTAGCAGATTCAAAAGACACGTTTAGGACCCCTGCCTTCATCTACTGGGCATAAGACTCATCAACATCTTATGTGATGAGAGTCCAGCTCAGTCACCTTGGTACTCTGTGATGACCTACAGGGGTAGGATGGAGGGGTGGGGGAGCCTTAAGAGGGAGGAGATATGTGTATATTTACATAGAGCTGATTCACTTTGTTCTATAGTAGAAACTAACATAGCTTTGTAAAGCAATTACATTCCAATTAAAATAGAAACTGTACTGAAGCCTTCCTCAGTGTTCCTCTGCCTTGTGGAGGAGTGATATGAGATTCACCTAGGATTTTTTCCCTTTCGGCTGCCTGCTCATCTATATTCCTTCCTCTTACCTTCATTTATTAAACNTTGGAGAGCTGGTTTTGTGGTGCTAAATTCTCTCAGCTTTTGCTTGTCTGTAAAGCTTTTGATTTCCCCTTCATATTTGAATGAGATCCTTGCTGGGTACAGTAATCTGGGCTGTAGGTTATTTTCTTTCATCACTTTAAGTATGTCTTGCCATTCAAAGATGGGATATTTTATCATTATATATGTATATTTTTTTCTCTTTACATGAACTTAATTTTTCCCCAGATTTAATGAGATATAATTGATATATAACATTGTGTAAGCTTAAGGTGTACAACATAATGATATGATACATATGTAATCACGAAATGATTACCACCATAAGGTTATTGACACTTCCATCACTTTATGTAATTACCATTTCTTCCTTTTTTGTGGTTACAACACTTAAGTTATATCTTCATGACTTTCAAGCATATAATATCGCTAACTATAGTCACCATGTGAAAGTGTTAGTTGCTCAGTCATGTCCGACTTTTTGCAACCCCATGGGTTGTAGCCCAACAGGCTCTGCTGTCTAGGGAATTCTCCAGGCAAGAATGCTGGAGTGGGTAGCCATTTCCTTCTCCAGGGGATCTTCCCGACCCAGGGATCGAATCTAGGTCTCTTGCATTGTAGGCAGATTCTTTACTGTCTGAACCACCAGAGAAGCCCCATGCTGTACATCAAATCCCCAGAACTCATTCATCTTAAATCTGGAAGTCTTTATCCTTTGACCAATGTCTGTCCATTTCCATCAGCCTCTGCGCTGGCAGTCACCATTCTAGTCTCTATTTCTATGATTTTGGCTTTTTAAGATTATATGTATATTTTTTCTTCACCCACTTCACTGCCAATAGACACTTCAGTTGTTTTCCATGTCTTGGCTATCGTGAATGATGCTGCCAGGAACATGGGGTTACTCTTCAAGAGAGTGATTTCATTTCCTGAAAATACACATTCAGAAGTGGAATTACTGGACTGTATGGTAGTTCTGTTTTGAATTTTTTGAGGAACCACCATACTATTTCCCACATGTAGCTATATCAATTTACATTCCCGCCAACAGTGTACAGGGTTCCCTTTCCCCGACATTCTTGCCAACACTTGTCTCGTCTTTTTGATAGTGGCCATTTTAATAGGTGTAATGTCACTGTGATTTTGATATGCATTTCCTGAAGGTTAGTGATTATGAGTATCTTTTTGTGTGTCTGTTGGCCATTTGTCTTCTTCAAAAAACTGTTTTTTCTTTAAATCAGATTTTTGTGTGTGTGCTGTATGAATTCCTCATATATTTTGGATAGTAACCCCTTATCAAATAGATGGTTTGTCACTAGTTTCTCTATTATGTAGCTTAACTTCTAATTTTGCTGATGGTTTCCTTTGCTGTGCAGAAGCTTTTATTTTTGTTTCTGTTGCTGTATTTCTGGTGTCATCCAAAAATCATCGCCAAGACCAACGTCAGGCAGCTTTCTCTCTATTTATTCTTCTATGCATTTTACGCCTTCTGGTATTAAAATTCATGTATTTCCTGTTAATTTTTGTGAATAGTATAGAATAGGGGTCCGATTTCATATCTAATTTTTCTGACACAATTTACTCAAGTGAGTTTACCTTCCCAGTGAGTATTCTTGGCTCCCTTGTCAAATTTTACTTGACTATATATTTGTGAGTTTATTTCAGGGCTATTGATTCTCTTCCATTGGCCTATGTGTCTGTTTCTATTGCTGCTGCTGCTGCTGAAGTCGCTTCAGTCGTGTCTGACTCTGTGCGACCCCATAGATGGCAGCCTACCAGGTTCCCCCGTCCCTGAGACTCTCCAGGCAAGAACACTGGAGTGGGTTGCCATTTCCTTCTCCAAGTTTCTATGCTAGTATCATTCTATTTTAATGACTATAGCTTTGTAATAAAATTTGAAATCAGGAAGTGTGATACCTCCAGCTTTGCTCTTCTTTCTTGAGATTGCTTTGACTATGAAGGATCTTTTGTGGTTCTGCACAAATTTTAGGATTGTTTTTTCTATTGCTGTGGAAAATGCCATTGAGATTTTAATAGGGATTGCACTGATTCTATATAGGTCACTTTGAGTAGTATTAACATTTAACAATATTTATTCTCTAATCCATGAGAAAGGCTATCCACTCCAATATTCTGGCCTAGAGAATTTCATGGACTGCATAGTCCATGTGGTTGCAAAGAGTCGTACATGACTGAGAGACTTTCACTTCAATCCATGATCATTGGATATCTTTTCATTTAGAATTTGTGTCTTCTCTAATTTCTTTCATCAGTCTCTTGTAAATTTCAGTACAGAGATATTTTACCTCCTTGGCTAAATCTAAGTATTTTATTGTTTTATAAATAGGATTGTTTTCTTTCTTTTTCAGATAGTTTGTGGTTAGTATATAGAAATGCAAATGATTTTTATATGTTGATTTTGTATCCAGCTTTACTGAATTATTTTATTAGGCCTGGCATGCTACGATTCATGGGGTCGCAGAGTCGGACACGACTGAGTGACTGAACTGAACTGAAGCTTTTTAGTGGATTTTTTAGAATCGACTCTATGTAAGAATGTATCATCTGCAAATAGAGAAAATTTCATCATATTTAATATGTTTTTTTCATTTACTTTCCAGGAGTGATTCTTCCTGTTAATAAAGTGTTTTATAAGCATGAGAAATATACTTGTAATTCAGATGTTGGCTATCTGAACCTGTAAGGGCTGACATCTTTATGAACCTTAGCCAACCAGGATACAAAGCTCAGTTATTTTATAAGTGTTTCCACTGTACCTGTCTCTTCTTGCAATAATTTCCAGCCACAAGGTCCCTTCATTTTTATGATCTTTGCCCTAGGCATTGTTCAGCCCAGTGCTCCCCTGCCTTTTTTCTTCCATAGTACAGAGTAACTCCCTTTTCTCCAGTTCATCTAAATCCTCTCTACTCTACCCTACCCACTTGCTTCAAAACACTTGGATCTGAATTACCCATCTACTGAACCAAAGCATTAACTGAACAAGTCAGTCTCTCTCTGAGGAGCTATGGTTCTCAGCTGGTGGTGGCTTCTCCCCAGAGACATTTGACAATGCCTGGAGATGTTTTTGATGGTCACTTCTACAGAGGCACTACGAGCACCTAGTGGGTGGAGGCCAGGGATGCTGCTAATATACTATCATACACAAGACAATCCCTTATGACAAAGAATTATCCAGTCCAGATTCTCAGTAGTACTCCTGTTGAGAAATCCTACTGAAAAAAAAAAACAACTTAGATAAGCTTTAATAATCATTAGTATTTTCTACTCTGCTCCTAATTAATGTTTGATTACTTCTGTGCATTAAGAGTTATCTTTTATACGCCCCCCTCCAACACACACACCAGTCAATAAACAATTGTTGAAAACCAGATACATGTCAGGCAGGGTTGGGCACTCCTAAGTTACTCATGGTTCTATGAGGAAAACATGTGACATTTTTATGAAACATACCCAGCTGGAATACAAAGCTCAGTTATTTTGTTAGAAGAGTTTCCACTGTACCTGTCTCTTCTTGCAAGAATTTCCAGCCAGAGTCCCTTCATTCTTACAATCTTTGCCCCAGGCACTGTTCAGCCCAGCGCTCTCCTGCTCCTCCTTTTTCCATAGCACAGAGTTACTGTTCAACCTCGTGACTGAAGGGGCTATGATGATATAAAGAAGATGTACCTAATGTAGCCCAGGATGATCTGCAAGGATTTTTGGAAGGATTCTCAGAAGGAAGAGGTCTGAATTGAGCCTGGAAGAATATGTAGGAGAAAGGAAGGAAAAGGAAGGGAAAAAGGCACATTTCTCACAAAGAGAAAAACATGGGACAGGACACATGGTTAGAAAAGAGGGCAGTAGCAAATCCTGAACGATGTTGACGTGATGGCAACCATCAAGATGGCCCCTAAGCTGGCAACTGGGAGTCCTAGAAGGAGGAGTTAATTGGGGGGCATCATAAGATTGAATTTTAGAAAGGTCATACAATTCCTGAAAGCTAGTTGAGAGCGAATGAACTAAAGTGGAAATGAGAATGGTTAAGAGGGGCCAATTGGAGTGATATTGAGGAGACAGTAAGGACAGGAATCGGGATGGGGCAGACATGGAGGTGAGAGGTGAGGAAGTCCAGCATGAGCTCCAGATTTCAGGTGTGGTACCATTTACAAGTCAGGGAAAGCAAGAGGAAGCCTGTAGGATGAGACAGAAAATCAATTTTGGAAAATCTTTGTGTCAGACCAATGTTTTCATTTATAAAAGTAGTTTAAATGTCTCTACTGCTGAAGAACTGATGCTTTTGAACTGTGGTGTTGGAGAAGGCTCTTGAGAGTTCCTTGGACTGCAAGGAGATCAAACCAGTCAATCCTGAAGGAAATCAGTCCTGAATATTCATTGGAAGGACTAATGCTGAAACTGAAGCTCTAATACTTTGGATATGAAGAGTCGATTCATTAGGAAAGACCCTGATGAAGGCAGGAGGAGAAGGGGACAACAGAGTATAAGATGGTTGGATGGCATCACCGACGCAATGGACCTGAGTTTGAGCAAGCTTCGGGAGCTGGTTAAGGACAGGGATGCCTGGTGTGCTGCAGTCCACGGGGTCACAAAGGGTCAGATATGACCAAGTGAGTGAGCAACAACATACATGCCTCTTGCCAAAAAAATTGTAGAAGAGAGATAAGTATGAAATCTCCATTCAGAAATGCCAGGATTAAACTTTGGGTGGAGGTGTTTTTTTTTTGGTTGTGTTGAGTGGCTTGCTGGATCTCAGTTCACTGACCAAGGATTGAACCTGGGTCACATCACTGAAAGCTGACAATCCTAATCACTAGGCCATCAGGAAACTCCTATTTTTTCGGGCATGAGGTTTCTTTCAAATTGTTCTGTGTNGAAAGCAAGAGGAAGCCTGTAGGATGAGACAGAAAATCAATTTTGGAAAATCTTTGTGTCAGACCAATGTTTTCATTTATAAAAGTAGTTTAAATGTCTCTACTGCTGAAGAACTGATGCTTTTGAACTGTGGTGTTGGAGAAGGCTCTTGAGAGTTCCTTGGACTGCAAGGAGATCAAACCAGTCAATCCTGAAGGAAATCAGTCCTGAATATTCATTGGAAGGACTAATGCTGAAACTGAAGCTCTAATACTTTGGATATGAAGAGTCGATTCATTAGGAAAGACCCTGATGAAGGCAGGAGGAGAAGGGGACAACAGAGTATAAGATGGTTGGATGGCATCACCGACGCAATGGACCTGAGTTTGAGCAAGCTTCGGGAGCTGGTTAAGGACAGGGATGCCTGGTGTGCTGCAGTCCACGGGGTCACAAAGGGTCAGATATGACCAAGTGAGTGAGCAACAACATACATGCCTCTTGCCAAAAAAATTGTAGAAGAGAGATAAGTATGAAATCTCCATTCAGAAATGCCAGGATTAAACTTTGGGTGGAGGTGTTTTTTTTTTGGTTGTGTTGAGTGGCTTGCTGGATCTCAGTTCACTGACCAAGGATTGAACCTGGGTCACATCACTGAAAGCTGACAATCCTAATCACTAGGCCATCAGGAAACTCCTATTTTTTCGGGCATGAGGTTTCTTTCAAATTGTTCTGTGTGGAAAAATTACACAGAATGCAATCACATAAGAAAACAGAAAATCACAAAAGAAAATGCAATCACATAAGAAAACAGATTCTTATGTGAATCATCTAAAGTTATGATATCACTACCTTTAGACCATGAAATTTTTGCACCTGGTCTTAATCCCTGGATATGTCCGTTGTCTACTAGTTTACAGTGTATGGGAGCTTAAGTAGAATTTGTACCCTACTGTTCTGTGTAAATTGTATTAATCTTGTGTGTTAGTCATTTAGTCATATCCAACTCTTTTCGACCCTATGGATAGTAGCTCACCAGGCTCCTCTGTCCATGGAATTCTTCAGGTAAGAATACTGGAGTGGGTTGCCATTTCCTTCTGCTGGGGTTCTTCCCAACTCAGGGATCAAACCCGGGTCTCTTGCATTGCAGGCAGATTCTTTTAATTATATTGAATTGGTTCAAAATGCTTTTCAGGTCTACTATATATCCTTCTACTTTTCTGTATATTCATTCTAATAAGTTTTGAGAGTTTGATAATGAAACTCCAACTAAAATTCTTAATTTCTCTACTTAAAAAGTTGAAATTTATAGTGGAACTATATGTAATTTTCTTCTGTATTTTCCAAGTCTCCTATAAATGTGTTATCATATTTTCATAATTTAAAAAAATAAGAGAAAAAAGAAAAATACAATCACAAATTTGATTATAGATGACTTTCCCCCCGCTTTGTAATATATATATATTTCATAAGCATATATTTCTTTTTTACTATTTATTTTATGCTGGAGTATAGTCAATTAACAATATTGTGATAGTTCCAGATGTACAGCAAAGTGACCCAGTCATACATATACATGTATCGATTGTAATATATTTTTAAACATCTCTCTGTGTCATGGACTTATTCTTTTACATTTTCACTGATTGCACAATATCTCATTCTATGGAAAAACCATAATCTATTCCACTTTCTCTATTGTTTAGATTGCTTTGAGGATCTCATTTCTAACAAATCATGCATAATGCCATCACAGGTTGAGTCCTCCAGAGACGGACAGAAATGCCATTTGAAGCATGAGATAGTCATCAGGGACTGACGCCAGGGAAGTGAAGAGGAAAGGGAGGAATGGGTGAGGGAGAAGTTGAACTCTGACCCAGGCTGACAGCCTCAGCAAACTTCACTTATATAGAAAGGGCCCATCAGAGTTGTCCCGAATTGGGTGGAAATGACCAGACTTTTTTATAACTTCAAGTCCTGGGGCCACTTTCACTGGGCATGGCCTCAGGTGAGGGTGCGCTCTGCAGCCGAGGTGGACTTCTAGATAGAGATTTGGCTAGTGCCTCTATGTGTCCACTGAGGATGCTCCTTTTATGCGTATATCTTCACCCATATCCTTAGTATAAATTCTCAGAAGTAGAATTGCTGCAGGAAAAAAAAAAAATTTTAATAAAAAAAAAATTTAATATTTATTGCCAAATTACTTTCCAAAAAGATGGTCACTTTCTCCTATCAACAGTTCATTTCACCACTAATATGCAAGAACATGACAATTGTACTGTTTCATGTTTTCAAATATTGAAAGGTACTTCAAACTGTTTTGGAAAATAAATAATATTTATGACGTTTATGAATTTTAAGTCCTTTCTCTCTGCTGCTGCTAAATCGCTTCCGTCGTGTCTGACTCTGTGCGATCCCATAGACGGCAAAGAATTGGATTTGGGTCTTGAGTTGCAAATTTGCAACACTAAAGAGACGAAACGGCTGGTGCCTGAACTGACTTGAAACAGAATTTGCAATACCCTAGAGCTCTTTCCATGTGAGTATTTGAGCAAACAAATGAAATTCCCACTTATTAGGAAAAATTCATATTTGACACACTACTGATGGAGATGAATGGGAAATAATAATCATTTACTAAGTGCCTGCTTGATGCCAAGCAATGCCCTGGGCTTTTACATATAACATCATAATTTTAATTCTCACAAGAAATATTTGAAGTAGTTATTCTCATCACATTTTTCAGGTGAGAAAATTGAAGCTCAGAGAATTTGGTAACTTAATAACCTTAGTTATCCAGATTCCCAAGCCTCTGCACTTCTTGCCATCCTGGGTTGCTTCCCCCATCGCTGAAAGTCAACTGACACAGCAGTAGCTTTAAATGGCATTTATATATATATATATATATACACACACATACACACGCATATTTATATACATATATATATGTATTACTGTAGTAATAGTAATTCTCATGAAGCTTGCAGAATGTCTGTCTTTCTATTGGTTTGGAAGTCCACAGCATTCACCTTCTAAAATTTTTGTATCACTTATGATAAACAGCACATTGCATATATAAGGTGCTTGCTAAATATTTAATATTGGGTTGGCTAAAAGGTTCATTTGGGTTTTCCCATAAGATATTATGAAAAGCCCAAATGAAATTTTTGGTTAAGGTCTTAAGTAGCCAGAAAGACATTTCTTCCTAGTTTCTTTAATCCTTTCATTCTCATTGGGTTTGTTCTGATCCTGGTGTCCTCAGGGGGCAGGGGGATGATCCAGCCAATGGTTTTTCACTTTTGCAGAAACAACTGGTGAGGTCTTCTAAACAGACCCACTGATTACAGACAATGCCAGTGAAAAAAAGGTTGGATGAAAATAAACATAACAAACAAACCCCAGCCTCTAGAAGTCACCCAAATCTGGAAGGATGCTGGTGAAATCTTTATTCAGAAGAGTAAATGAGTTTAATCTCAGCTTTAGGTCTAATGTCTAGGTAACGGGAAATACTGAGGGAAGAGAAATATTGTGAAGATACCTGAAAAAGAGCCATCAGACAAAACTAGAAGGCTGAGTGGTTTCCTTAAGGCAATGTCCTTCTAAAACAGGGGGTGGATGGTGGAGTCGGAGAGAAGTAGAAAGCTATTCTAGGCTAAACAAAATAAAGAGGTAACCAAAGGCAATATGTGGTTATTGTTTGGATTCTGGTCTAAGTCAGCAGTAAAAAGACATTTTGGAATCCATTGGAGGAATTTGAGTCTGGACTGGGTGTAGATTAATGCTAAGTGATTATGGTTAGCTTTAGTTAAGTGTGAAAATGATAATATGCAGAAAAGTGTTCTTTACAGAACGAGATGTCTATTATGCTATCTATGGGTGAAAATATAATTCTCTCTTTAGGTAGGAAATATATCTTCAGTAGAAAAGGTGAGGAAGTAAATAAGGCAAAAATAGATTCTAGTTATTCATTATGCTAGTCTCTGCTCTTTGACGTCATTTTTCATCATATAGAGTAAACGATCCACCAGGAAGAAAAATAAAAGGATTACTTCCTCTACTGGAGTAAGAAGTCGATCGTCTTCCAACCGTGACACCATCAGTGTGTGGCCGGGATAGGGCAAGAGCTTGAAGCGAGGTTCCAGGGAGCCTAGACAGATAAGCAGGTTCCTTGCCGGAGATCTGATTTGAGTATGAAAAGAATCCACACAAGCCAGCCTTTGGGCCTCCTACCTCCAGACCTGCGCACCTACACAGGGCCCTTGCGGACGGTGAATGACGCATCACCTTACTGCTCCGGGCGTGTTCCCAAATCACGCAGGATGGCGGGTTTGACCTCAGTCAGGGTGGGGGCTTGATTCTTTATCCTCGGACCCTTATCGGAGGGCCGGGACTGGAGTTGCAGATACCTTCCTCCTTGCCCACCTGGAAGCTGAGCAGAGCAGGGCGGGCCCAGGCTGGGGGCAATGGGCCGCACGTGCCTAGGGCCAATACCCTCACCTGCCGCCAGGAGGGCCCGAGCCACGGAAGGGGGCGGAGACCTGGGAGAGGGGCTGTCCGCACTTGGCGGTGGGGCGGGCGCGCCGCGGGCTCGGCCGGAGCGGGAGCAGGTGAGGGCGGCTGGCCGGGCCGAGCTCCATCGCGGGGGACGTTCTTGGCCGGGAAAGGTGCAATTGTGTGCAGCTATTCCTGGTATGTCAGGCGGGCCAGGCGGCCGCGAGCGGTGGGGGCGCCGCTTCCCGGGGCCCCGGGAGAGGGAAGGCGGCCAGGCGGACGGAGGCGAAGGATGCGGACAGGATGCGGGCACGGGGGCGCCTCCTCTCCGGGGAGAGGATGGGGGCCCGCGGTCCGGCGGGCGGAGCGGGAGCGTGGCCCGGGCCACGGCCTCTGGGAGGACGGTGGCATCCCCGAGCCCAGACTGTCCGACCACAAAGGCTGCTGCGGCCGGGAGCCCCGGGGCGCCGTGGGGGTGGGGGAGCGGAGGGGTACGGAAGCGGCGACTGGGCGGCCGCGGGGTGGGCCGGGGCGGGGCATTCCGGGAGGGCGGCGGCCGCGCTGCGACTTTTGAAGTCGAAACAGCCCTCGGGTCTGGTGCCGCGCGCCTCCTCCGGTCGCGCCTCCCCGCCTCTCGCTCTCTGTCCGGTCCCCGCGGCGTTTTCGGGAGCTTGGAGAAAGCCACGTCTTCAAGTTCTTGTGGTTCGAAACTTTGCCGAAGTTTCAACAACTTCGCAACAAAGGGAAAGAGAGAACGTGCCCCGGCGTCTTGCAGCCGGAGAGGCCGGGGCATCTGGCCCGTCGTGCGCGGCACTGCCGCCTTTCTGCGCACCCACCACCTCTCTCTCCCCCTAGTTCTGGAAGGGATGGAGGAGGCGGAGGCCGACTGCGCCCTGGCGTTCGCCGAGGCCCAGCGATGGGTGGAGGTGAGNAGCCGGAGAGGCCGGGGCATCTGGCCCGTCGTGCGCGGCACTGCCGCCTTTCTGCGCACCCACCACCTCTCTCTCCCCCTAGTTCTGGAAGGGATGGAGGAGGCGGAGGCCGACTGCGCCCTGGCGTTCGCCGAGGCCCAGCGATGGGTGGAGGTGAGTGCCTTTTCTCCTCTCCTTTCCGCAAGAGTTGGCTGCTCTTGCCACTGAACTTTCAGCCTTCTCCCCGGACCTTCGCTGGCGCGGCGCGGCGCGTCAGGCTGGTTCGCGCTGTAGTTCGGGGGACTTTTCGAGTTCCGTGTCTCTTATCATTTAGCGTCCAGCGAAGCTTAGCGCTGCCCTCCCCACAATCGTTTCCGAGTTTCCCCGGAGCGCCTCTGCCAGGGCTCCGCGGGGTTTTGGGACCGCGCATCCCTGCGGACCATCCCACGTCCGCGCCAGGACGCCAGGGATGTTTCTGCAGGGTGGAGAAGGCTCAGGGTCTTCTGGTGCCTTTTTCCGGCGGTGGCTTGAAATGGTAACGCCTGAAATACACTAGCTTGGGCAGTACTGTGAGTCGGATGAGAGGGCGGATGGAGGACCGTAAGACACCTGTGGCGCCCCTGGAGGGATGCTTTCTCTGAGGTAGCTTCCGGGGCCCAGGTTGTGTAACTTAGGGCGCGTAGGCTTTCCTAAGTCGGCATTGATAAGACTAAGATCTCCTGAAATCACTCACTCAAGGGTGGTTATTTACCCAGCTATGCCTCAAGGAGATCTTCCACTCCAGTCTTTGCCTTTAAAAGGAGACAGTCTCCAGGAATATCCAGGATCAGCGCCTTAGGGTTACTTCTGTCTGTGAAAAGTTAACACCAGGACTTTTAGCCGTTATCTTTTTGGATGTCAGAGATGACTTTTATAAAGATGCTGAAGTTTTCCGAGCAGATGTAAATCAGGAACCACTGCTTGTTAGAGAAGTGCTGTCTTTACCAGCTTGGGAGTTATTTAGGGGTTATTGAAGCCAGGTGCTGGGCTATTCAAGGTATTTAAATATTCAAATTAGGATTAAAGATTTTTCCATGGGAAAGACAGCATATTCAAGAATCCCAGCATATTCAAGAATCCCGAAGCTAACAGTACGTGAATTTATTTCTTCTTAAAGAATTAAATGTATGTGGGAAAAAAAGAATAAGCTTTAAATGCTATGGTTTTCTCACTAAAGGAAAGTGAATGTCTCACTACCACCTAGGTAGTTGGTGGAGGGCGTCTAAGAAATTAGCTTTGCCATCATTTTGTACCGAAACGTTGAGCTGGTTTGAAGGTGACCTAAAGGTGTGAGGCGAGGGCATGGGGAGGTTGGTAGAAGAATAAACACTGTATTCTGAATTGAAATGAGAGTGGAAAAATTCCAGCAATGTAGTTAAAAGANAATGTCTCACTACCACCTAGGTAGTTGGTGGAGGGCGTCTAAGAAATTAGCTTTGCCATCATTTTGTACCGAAACGTTGAGCTGGTTTGAAGGTGACCTAAAGGTGTGAGGCGAGGGCATGGGGAGGTTGGTAGAAGAATAAACACTGTATTCTGAATTGAAATGAGAGTGGAAAAATTCCAGCAATGTAGTTAAGAGAAATAACTTCCCCCATTCATAAACCTTGACAAGTCAAGCCTTTCAAAGGTAATTTTCCATTAGCAGTATGTGTACTGCATAATTTTAGAAGTTAAACTTGCCCTTCCGTGTTTGAGTGTTAGGGATGTAGAGAGGGAGAGAGAAGAAATATGGGATGCAGTTTTGGCCAGACAGGGCTCCAGTGTGGAAGTTGCACCTGCAAGCTCAGTGTTTGGCTTAAGTGTGATTATTGGTGATTTCACATCCTTTCCTTTTTCTAGTATACAGATTTCGAGATCTCAGCATTCCTGTTTTGGTGATAACTTGCTTGTAATTGGATAAGATTTCTGTGAGAAATTTGTAATAAACTTTGGGGTGATGTGATAAAATGTATCTCATGTACATGGTGAATGTGCTCATCTCCCCAACCCCCATCCCACTCCCCCAAAAGTGTTTGTCAGCAATGATTTGGTAACTTGGCAAAGTGTTTTGTTCCTCATTAGCAGAAAACTGAATGTTTCTAAAGGCTTTGCCTTATAATTTGAATGTGGTTAACTCTTATGAAATTAAAATTGACTTCTTTTTCTAGGGACCCAGGGAGCAAGGCATTACAGTACATTCACTGACGATATGTGAATAATTTACATATTCACCTATACTTTTGGTATACTTGGGACATTGAAGTGACAGCTTAGTGTTCGCTGCTAGGTTGATGTTATTTCTTCAGTTAGTGTCTGAATGTATCCCTCTTCTTAGCTTTGTCATTACAACCAGAGCACATATTTTAAAATATTGCTCTTGCCAAAAGAAGCAGGATGAATGACTGTCTCATTGCCATAACATCTTAACTCTGAGAACCCCTAATTTGAAAATAAAATATTGATTGCAAAGTATATAAAATATTTTGGAAAGCGTGCACTATTATGGTGTAAATCTTCTTCTGACTAATATTCTTGCTCCATTTTTCCATTTATGTTATACTTTACATACCCTGAAGCATAA
Source organism: Neotragus moschatus (assembly GCA_006410615.1). Taxonomy (NCBI): domain Eukaryota; kingdom Metazoa; phylum Chordata; class Mammalia; order Artiodactyla; family Bovidae; genus Neotragus; species Neotragus moschatus. The sequence continues at coordinate 289,742 of SJYA01001750.1, read as the reverse complement.
ATGTTTCATTCGTATATATGCATGTTTATGTATATATACATAATGCACATATATGAACATATGTATTATTATATAAATTATGTCACATATATGTATTTATGTATAGTGAAAGTGAGGTTGCTCAGTTATATCCAACTCTTAGCGACCCCATGGACTGCAGCCTACAAGGCTCCTCCATCCATGAGATTTTCCAGGCAAGAGTACTGGAGTGGGGTATGTACATATAAAACACAAATAAATATATCCTTGATATATGCTATCATATATTGGGCTTCCTTGGTGGCTCAGTGATGAAGAATCTGCTGCTGATGCAGGAGACACGGGTTCGATCCTGTGGAGAAGGAAATGGCAACCCACTCCAGTATTCTTGCCTGGGAAATCCCATGGACAGAGGAGCCTGGTGGACTGCAGTCCATGGGAAGTAGACAGAAGAAGAGTCAGAAGCAGAGTAGAAGCAGAAGAGTCAGACATGACTTAGCAACTAAACAGCAACAACAATACTATAATATACATATTATATGTATTGTACATAATACGACCTAATCAGCTACCTTGTTTTCAGCTGCAGCTTTGACTAGACCAAGGTCAAAAGACTCCATAACCTTGTAAATCTTTGAAAGATAACCAGAGTCCATGCCGGTATGTCCTTGCCATTTCCGTGCTCCATCAGCAATTTTAAATAACTAATGTATTACTCCCGCAACCAAAATTAAAATTGGTTTTTTGTTTGGGGAGGAACAGGAGAAAGGGTAAGGTGAGGACTAGTGCTTCTTATTTATGACTCTTTATTTCAAATTGTCCTTTGCTATTAAAAGTGTATATATACTTCTGCTTAGTTTCATATTTGAAATAAAAACAAATGTAGGAACATAACCTTCTAAGATAATTGAGCATCATGATATTGAATTATTATCTGGTTGAAAATGCAGTTTGGAATATTAATGTAGCGAGCTAGCTTATGATTAAACAGTCATTGAAAGCCAAATAATGTAATGGTTTGGAGGTGATGGCAAAGGGGAAGCTTGATTCTAGCACAGTCATAGAGTGGGAGAAGAAGTAGCAGAAAACGCACTCCAGACCCTCTAATTTTAGTCCTTTTTTGCAGCACCTTTTAATTTTCTGTACCAAATAGTTGCCTCTGTCTTTCTGTTTGGGGGAGCATTAAAAACCCTGTAATAAACAGACAAAATACCAATGAGATTGAAAACTGAACATTATTGCTCACTGCATTGGTTGATTACCCATTTCCAGGCTGTGACTTTCATGTTCCTGTCTAGGTTGAGGTTTAAACACAGTAGTACTTTTTATGACTGGAGCAGAACAGCCTAGTTTAATTCCACACCTTCCCGCTCCCCTGCCAATCCTGTTATCTCTGGGTTTGATATTTTCAGTATCACTGTCACCCTGTAGAAGGACCAAAGAGATGCCAGTTGAGCTCATTGTCATGCCTGGCACCAGAATATGAATCCTTCCCCAGTTACTTCCAGCTGGTCTGTTTCTCCACCTGCCCATTTCTGTCCTTTAGGGATCGTGTGCTGGTCATCACTTTTGTTTACATTTAGCGCTACATTTTTAAAGAATGGCACTCTGTGGGTCTCCCACTGATAGTTACATATTCACCTAAGTGATTTCGCTCTTTTTCTCTGTAAGCTGTTTCCCTTCTATTGGTGGTTTCCCACCTGTGTTCTGGGGTGAAAGGATTTGCTGAGTCCTCGGTGCACAGTAGTGTTGTCTGCAGACAAGACAAAGGTTCTCATGATTTGTACTGTTGCTTTTCAGATGGATGTAAAGTGATGTAAACATGCATTTGAAAATCTTAACTGAATTCATAGAAGCGTTTCTGGTAATAATATATGGTTTCAATGGACAGATATTAAACTTGAAAAGACTCTGATGATAAAAATTTGTTTAAAATTTTAAATGTTAGAAAGCAGTTCTTATTGTAGCTGTTGAAAGTGGAATTAGTTTTTCAGAACGTAACTTGATTTTGATTTTTGTTTTCTGTGGAGGCATGAAAAGATTTTAAAGTCCGCATATACATTAAGCTGTGAAATGTGGCTTCCACAGCCCTTTACAGTCTGGTCTGTGGCTTTATGTCTTTGTCTTTACTATTAACATAACTTCCAGATAGCATAGAGATTAAGAGCACAGATTTATACATTTATCCCCAGAACTTATTTACCTTACAACTAGAAGTTGGTGCCTTTTGACCACTTTCATCCACTTCAGGATAACTATAATTAACATTGCTGTATAGCATATTTGAAAGTTGCTAAGAGAGTAAATGTTAATGTTTTTATCACAAGGAAAAGCTTTTCTGTAACTGTTTGAAGAGATGGATGTTGACTAAGCTTACGGTGGTATTCATCTCACAATATATGTCAAATTGTTCGGGGATCCACTTTTCACCTTTACAAAGCTGTATGTCAATTAAATCTCAGTTGAAAAAAAGAGAAAAAAAACCACCATTTTGAAATTAAATCCTTAAAATCGTGGCTCAGCTTCTCAAACCCTGTAGGCCTCGGTTTTCTTCTTTGATCCTCCAGTGGTGATTGTGCCAGCTAAATGAGGTGCTGACTCTATAGAAGTTGTGTGTTAGTTGTTCAGTCGTGTCTGACTCTTAGGCTCTTCTNCAGTGCAGACTCTGTCACACCTATTTTCTGATTGTTCCTTTCTTGTATTGTTTTGCTTTATTATGACTGCAGTCTAGTGTCCTAGCTCTCTGAAGATGCTATATCATAGTTTTATTTCCCCTTACTCCCTGCATTATCTGTTTCTTGCAGTTTTGTGCTCAGATGCTCAGTCGTGTCTCACTCTGCGGCCACATGGACTGTAACCTGCCAGAATCCCAGTGTTCTTAAGGGATTCTCTTAGCAAGAATACTGGAGTGGGTTACCATTTCCTCCTCTGGGGGATCTTACCAACTCAGGGATCCAACCTGAGTCTCTTAAGTCTTCCGCATTGGGGATTCTTTAGCATTAGCACCTCCTTTGATCTCCTTTAAATTGAAAGTTTCTCACTAACTGCTGCCTAGATTTTCTGTCAGTTTCTGTATGTGGACCCTCGCTACCCGAAGGACCTATTGCCTGTAGACTTAGTCTTTTTCTGGAGGAACTTGACTGCTTTGATTCTGCACTATGACCTTTGCATGTCCTGCAGTTGGAATCTCCTCCATTCTGTTTGGTCGATGTACTGCCCTTCCTACTTTCCATGTCCAAATGTTGATTCAAAGTTTCCCTCTGCTGTTGCCTCCTTTTGGATCCCCTTTGTTTTTTGTGGGTTAATGCCTTATATTTCTGTGCTGTCATTTTGATGAGGTTTTGGGAGCCAATGGAGAGAAATGTGTAACCACTTCATTGTGTTCAAGCAGAAGTTGTGTGCGTGTGTGTATCATAGAATAAGAGTAGAAAAACATGGATTGAATGAAGATTGCAATGATTGCCTAAGTGAATTTCCTCCATTCTTTTTCTGAGATCCTAGATCATCTTCACTATCACTATTCTGAATTCTTCTGTCTCCACTTCATTTGCTAATTATTTTCTGGGGTTTTATCTTGTCCCTTCATCTGGGGCATAATCCTCTGCTTTTTCATCCTGGTTAACTTCCTGTGATGTGGTTTTGGTTCTAGCTTCTGTGAGATTGTGGTTCTTGCTTCTGTCTGCCCTCTGGTGGATGAGGCTAAGGGGCTTGTAAATAAGCTTCCTGATGGGAGGCACTGGTGGTAGGAAAAACTAGGTCTTGCTCTGGTGGGCAGGGCCATGCTCAGTAAATCTTTAATCCAATCCTCTGCTGATGGATGGGGTTGCACTCCCTCCCTTAAATTGTTTGAAATGAGGGGACCCAGCCCTGGGGACTGTGAGCTCTATGGTAGGGTTGATGGTGATCTCCAAGTGGACTTGTGCCAAGCAGCCCCTTCCAGGACTGCTGCTGCCAGTGCCATCCTCCCCACGGTGAGCCATTGTTGATCCATACCTCCACAGGAGTTCCTCCAACACTGGCATGAAGGTCTGGTTCAGTCTCCTGTAGGATCACTGCTCCTTCCCCCTGGGGCTTGGTGTACACAAGGTTCTGTTTGAGCCAAGAGTGGAGTCTCTGTTTCCCCCAGTCCTATGGAAGTCCTGTAATTAAATCCCACTGACCTTCAAAGTCACATTCTCTGGGGATCCCCAGTTCTTTTGCTGAATCCCCAAGCTAGGAAGCCTGACATGAGGTTCAGAACCTTCACAACAGTGGGAGAACTTCTTTAGTAGTAGTGTTCTCCAGATTTTGGGTTGCCCACCTGGTGGGTATGGGGTTTGATTTTATCACAATTGCACTCCTCCTACCATCTCCTTGCAGCTTCTTCTTTGTCTTTGGACATGGGGTTTCTTTTTTTGGTGGATTCCAGTGGGGATTCCCTTGTAGCTCAGTCGGTAAAGGATCTTCCTGCAGTGCAGGAGACCTTGGTTTGATCCCTAGGTTGGGAAGATCCCCTGGAGAAGGAAATGGCGACCCACTCCAGTATCCTTGCTTGGAAAATCTCATGGACAGAGGAGCCTAGTGGGCTGCAGTCCATGGGGTCACAAAGAGTCAGATCCGACTAAGCGACCAACACTTACACTAGTGTCCTCCTGTCGATAGTTGTGCAACAGCTATTGTGATTTTGATGCTCTTACAGGAGGAGATGAACACATGTCCTTCTACACAACCATCCTGAATCAGAAACCTGCCTAGATGAATTTCATACCTTAAAATAGATGTCAATTTATATAAATTAAAAAAAACTTCTAAACATACACTGTAATGAGACAAAATTTAAATCACAAAGGGGTAGTGAAAGTGGGACAAGAAAATGCACATAAGAAAGATGAGCTGAAGCCACAGATGCCTTGCAGTTTCTGCTGTGTGTTCCATTACCTGCAATAATAATAGTTTATAAGCTTCATCTTTCTAGCAGTCAGTTCAGAGACAGAATCGTGGCCCCATCTGTGCCTTCCACAGCCCCAGCTTTTATGCACACTCTTTCATTTACCTCTGAAAAACTTTGGCCCTTCAAGGGTAAAAAAGGAAGTTGACATACATTGAGTACTAGGTTCCAGTCACTTCAAACAACTACATCCTGCAAATAAGAGAACTGAAGATCAGAGAGCCCGAGTAACGTGCCTGGGGAAGAGCAATGTTTCCTGGCTGCTGTCCTCCTGTCTGCAACATCACAATTTCTTTCAGTGACACCCCTCATGTGAAGGTTTCCCAAAATGAGAACAGCCCTTCACTTGTTAGGATCAGTTGTCTGTCTGTACTGCAAACTAATATAGATTGAATATTTAATTTTCCCCAGATTTATTGAGGTATAATTACCATAACTTTGTATTAAAGTATACAGTGCAACAATTTGATATATGGGTATTTTATGAAATGATCAACACAGTAAGTTTACTGAACATCCGTCACCTCACATAGGTACAAGTATTTTTTCTTGCGAGGAGAACTTTTAAGATCTACTCACTTAGGGATTTATTTCCCAGGCGGCAGAGTGGTTGGTTAAGACTTCACCTTCTAGTGCAGGGGGTGTGGGTTTGATCCCTGAGCTAAAATCCTATGTGCTTTGTAGCCAAAAAACCAAAACATAAAACAGAAGCAGTATTATAACAGCTTCAATAAGGACTTTAAATATGGTCCTTGTGAAAAAAAAATCTTTTTTTAGAAAATCTACTCTGTTAGCAACTTTCAAATATACAACACAGTGTTGTTAATTACGGCCACCATGCTGTGCACCATGGGGTAAGCTTCTTGAGGAGTTGCCAAACCACGTAGGGTGAAGCACAGTGCCTGGACCTGTAATGATGGCTCAGTAGACCTTTTTTGAAAGAAGAAAATGTTGAACAAATTGAGTGCTTTACACACAATACTACTACTACTGCTAAGTCACTTCAGTCGTGTCCAACTCTGTGCGACCCCATAGACGGCAGCCCACCAGGCTCTCTGTCCCTGGGATTCTCCAGGCAAGAACACTGGAGTGGGTTGCCATTTACTGTACTATAAATTGTTACTGAATGAGACCTGAGGCTTGGCAACTAAGCCGGGTAACTTCTGGAGGAAAGAAATGCTGTGTAAGAGCATGAAAGCCATCAGTACAACTGGAAACAGTGTGTAATGGTGCTGGTATTTTGTGGTTAAAGGGAGTGTACTTCAAGTCTCTAATGACAGAGTCCAGTAAATAGTTTTCTGTTATTTCAGTGAATCTAGACCTGTAATTCTGGCATCATTAGTCAATAAATAATTCACAAGTTGACATTAGGAATGTTAGAGATGTTTATATTATACTCAAATGTAAACTTTAGATTTTTCTAATCATACAATGCAGAGTGATCATAGCGTGCATTTGTGCTAAGTTGCTTCAGTTGTGTCCGACTCTTTGCTGCCCCATGGACTGTAGCCTGCCAGGCTCCTCTGCCCATGGGATTCTCCAGACAAGAATACTGGAGTGGGTTGCTGTGCCCTTCTCCAGAGGATCTTTTCAACACAGAGATTGAACCCTAGTCTCTTAAATCTCCTGAATTTGCAGGTGGGTTCTTTACTACTAGCATGACCTGAGAAGCCCTCTTAAAATGAGCAAATCATTAAAATTTATTTTGTACTTTTCCTTTTCTTTGCAACCACAGTGGTTGCTTTATGGTGAATGTAATGGAATCATAACACAACACTGGCTCTCGGTATTTTTTTTTTAATATGAAAAATACCCCTTATTTTCATCATTGGTACACTGTCCTACCCTTTCTCCAAATAAGAAATTTGGAATGTACATCAGGATTCTAGTAGGAAACATCACAATTCCCACGATTCAAATGAAGAGCTTTTAAAGAAGGCAAGTTCTTACAAATGTGTAGGAAGAGGTAGGGGAGCCAATTAAAGATGTCAGGGAACAGAAGGTAGCAAAGGTGGATGGAAAGGTTAGAGAAGGAAATATTGCTGCTGCTACTGCTGCTAAGTCGCTTCAGTCGTGTCCGACTCTGTGCGACCCCATAGACGGCAGCCCACCAGGCTCCCCCGTCCCTGGGATTCTCCAGGCAAGAACACTGGAGTGGGTTGCCATTTCCTTCTCCAATGCATGAAAGTGAAAAGTGAAAGTGAAGTCGCTCAGTTGTGTCCGACTCTTCGCGACCCCATGGACTGCAGCCCACCAGGCTCCTCCATCCATGGAATTTTCCAGGCAAGAGTACTGGAGTGGGGTGCCATATTGCTGCTAGAAATCACTAAAAGAAATCTGGGGCCACTGAGGAGGGCAGGCATGTTTGCATTTTAGTTGTGAAGCTTCTTGAGAGGCTGTGGGAGGGAATAGGGGAAAAAAACAACCCTGATCTTTCTGTTTTCAGTTGTCTCCTTCATCTGATAATCCCATTGGACAAATGCAGTCAGACCAGTTGGCTCAGTAGCCAAGATGATGCAGTTCTTGGGGACAGGAGACGGGTGTAATCTGACTGGGGGAAGCAGGAGAATAGATTGGGTTGGGAGTGAGAGCAAACAAACCAACCAGCATAGGTTTCATTTACCTCCTCGTCCTCTGTCGTCCCCTTCTCTTCCTGCTTTCAGGCTTTCCCAGCATCAGTGTCTTTTCCGATTGAGTCAGCTGTTCGAATCAGGAGACCATAGTATTGGAGCTCAGTTTCACCATAAGTCCTTCCAGTGAATATTCAGAATTAATTTCCTTTAGGATTGACTGGTTTGATCTTCCTGCAGACCATGGGACTTTCAAGAGTCTTCTCCAGCAGCACAGTTTGAAAGCGTCAATTCTTGTATGGAAGCTGATTATATTTTTTTCTAGTAATATTTGATCAGAAAATATCATATTTTATTCAGCTCAGTGAAACTTTATTCCTTACGTTTAATTATCACACTTATCTCTATGTATTTGATATGCTACCACCTCCACTCGATTTAAAACTGTCTTAGGCTTCCTGTAGAGGCACTGTTAATATTTACCAGGTTTTGGCCATCTATTAAGCAATTCTGAGCAGTTATTCCTCTGTACAGTAGGTTTAAAAGTTTTTAAACTTCAGCATTTTTCAGCACATAAAGATGTTTTTGCATTTCAAAATCTGGACTGTAACATTTTGTCTCAAATTATGACTTTGGATTAAATGCAGGCAGATTTAGTATACTAAGTGGTTGTCATAGTTATGGTTTCAGAGATGCCATGTTTAGCTTGTGGTTAGTAGACTATAGGACATTTATAATCAGTGGAGAGAAATCCTAGCCAACAATTTTCATTTGGTTGTAAAATATGTGGCTCTTGGAAAGGTTACCTCAATTCTTCTGGCTATGGGAAAGCTTAGTTCAGGTCTGGCACACTGGCAGCCTAAGGACTACCGTATGAAGATTAGACTTCAGGATCCTTCTTTTTTTTTCCCTTCTTGAGTCAATATTCCAAGGAGTCAGGCATCCCTCTTTAATATTACACTGCTCTCTGTTGACTTGGGACCAGAATGATAATCCCATTCTTCTGGAGTTACTGATTTTCAGCTGGGGGTGATTTTGCCCACCAGGTGACATTTGGGCATGTCTGGAGACAGTTTTGGCTGTCACTGGGGTGGGGATGCTACTGACTTCTAATGGGCTGAGGACAGATCCTGTTAAACATCCTAAATCCACAAGTCAGCCCCCACACCAGATGCCAGCAGTGTGGGTGTCAAGAAATCCTGTTCTAGAGTCTAGTCTCCCCCCCCACCACCCCTGCCAATGTTTTTTGTCATTGTGTAATTTTTAAAACCTGTAATTACACTTAGTCCTTAAAAATTTATGCTTAGCTGTTATTTTTCTTATTTCTTTCCCTACAGTGAGCTGTGTGTTTCGAAGTTAGAGCTGGGATAGTGTTATCGCAAATTGAGCAGCACATATTGCAAGCAGCTTGATGCTCTGGGCGCTGTTGGGGGAACAGAGTGAAGAGGGTGTAGTCTATTTCAAAGGCAGTACAGTGTGTCTGGTAGTATAATTACCTAGGAATATTCTCCAAGAGTCAAAGGACAGAGTGAGACTGGCTCACATTTGAAATCCTGCTTGATTCCCTAGCCTTATCTTCTTGTATAAACCAACTCACTATTGATGACCCAGCATCTCTCTCTCTCTTTTTTTTGGTGTAAAGTATAATTGCATTCGACATTTTAATGATTTTTTGGAAAGTAAGCCACAGGAAACCAATGCTCCAAGTCTTGCCTTCAACCACCAAATAGGGTAAACGGGCTAAATATTTTAGGCTTTGCAAACCATATGTTCTGTCACAACTACTCAACTCAGATTGCAGAAACAGCTATAAATGATATATATGTTTATAAATTGTATAAACATGTTTATATGTTATAAACATTATATATGTTATGAAACAAATGTATGACTGTGTTTCAATAAAACCTTACTTATGCATATGAAATTTTGAATTTTATATTATTTTTAAATGGCATGAAGTATTCTTTTGCTTTCTTCTCTTCTTTTTTGTAATTAATTTATTTTAATTGGAGGATAATTTCTTTACAGTATTGTGGTTTTTGCCATACATTGACATGAATCACCCACGGATGATGCAGCATGTCTATGGTGAGGTTAAGTGTATTATCAGGAGAGGGAAATGCATTAATTGATAATATGCATATTACACCAAATAAATATATTAGGGAAATTTGATGTATTGTTTCAAATACCTCTTCTTTCACCTTTTGTGAGAAAAACAAACTTGTCCTCTGATGATTTAAAATAGTATTGGTAGGCAGGTATAATTACATATACACACACACACACATAAAATTTAAAAAGAATTTTATATTTTAAAAAGTAAAATTAATATCCAATTCATTGGAGCTCATCATTGTTTGGGGATATAAATTGTTACTAAAGTTTTTGTCACCCACAGGTAACCTTGATTAGTGTCGTTTAAAAATAAGCTTTAGTGCATTTCAATTTTGTCTTAAATTTTTCATGGTCATTCTATTTTGTTCCTTTAATACATTTTTCTGTCCTATTTTGGACCATTTAAGAAACAGTACATTTCAGGGAGGAACTGATTAAAAATCCATTTGTTGCATTTTATTTTGGCATTTCATAAGATTTCAGGAAACTATCAATTCTCTTTAGATTTTCACATTGTAATTAATAGTTTCCAATTTATAATACTCATTAAAAAACTTTGTGTATTCCCTGAAAAAAAAAAAGGTTTATTGAGCACTGACTATATTCCATCGGATATATGATTCTATCTGGTTAATGGGAAATAGCAGCAAGCAAGTTGCTAGTCGTAAAGAACCTGTCTGCCAGTACAGGAGACGCAAGAGACGCAGGTTTGATCCCTGGGGTCAGGAAGATCCTCTAGAGGGGGGCATGTCAACCCACTCCAGTATTCTTGCCTGGGGAATCCCATGGACAAGGGAGCCTGGTGGGCTACAGTCCATAGAGTCTCAAAGACTTGGACATGACTGAAGTGACTTAGCATGCTTGGAGGCACAGGATTGTGTATGTGAATTCAGTTTATTCTTTTCAGGCTTTCCTGATGGCCCAGTCAGTAAAGAATTTGCCTGCAATGCAGGAGACCATTTGTAATGCAGGAGACCATTTGCAATGCAAGAGACCAGAGTTTGATCCCCCGGTCGGGAAGATCCCCTGGAAAAGGAAATGGCAACCCACTCCAATGTTTTTGCCTGGAAAAGTCCATGGACATAGGAGCCTGGCAGGCTACAGTCTGAGTCCCAAGAGTCAGACACAACTTTGCCACTAAACCATCATAGTGACAAAAAAGTAGGTGTAAGTCACAAGCCCGTGGGGCTTACTGACATTTTGGTGGGGAGAGGTAAAAAGTAAACAGGCTGACATTATATTAGATTTTTGTTTATTGCTCCACTTTAGTCTGTCTTTTGGTTATTGTAGTTTATCTTTTTTAAATAAAATGAAAAATACCACCACACTATCCAGTGGTATGTGTCTCTTATTGGTCATTTCCAAGAACCAGTTTTGGTTTTATTTACTTCTATTTTTGGTATGCTTGCAGGGGGTAGCGTTTCCATTTCATTGTTTCTGCCCTTCTCTTTTATAGCAATCTTACTTCTTGTTTCTTGGCTTGTACTCTTGCTTTTTCCAACTTCTTAAATTGCCAGCTCTTGGGGCGTGGTGCCTTCACTTGTTGCCCTGGGAGACTCGGTGTCTCTTGCCCCTTCTCTAGTCTCTATTTTTGCTTTTTCTTTGGAGACCTCTGCTTGTCAGGGAAGGAGGGGCACTTGGGTCTCTGGAGGTTGTCGAACTGGCCATGTGCCATGAGGAGAAGGTACCTTGCTTTCCTAAATATTGTTCCATTAGTTTGTAATGACTTCCACCTTTAGAAACCCATTCCCTGGAGCTTTTGAGATTTTGTCTCCCTCCTGAGTGGTAAGAAGAGATGCCTTGTCAGGAGTTGCAGGTGAGGAGCAAGGTTGGCTGATAACGGGTACTTTGTCAATGGAATTTAGAATGCCAGTAAGGGGATGTGGTGTCCTCATGAGTGGAGTCAGGGTTGCAAACTTGTATTTCAATGTTTAGTCTTCTTTTTCCTTCCGATTCCTTATTCTAAGAAATGTTGATTTTTTTTTTTTCTCCAGCAGTAATTCTTCCTCCTATGTGTTATTCTCCTGTGTGCCTGCTCCATTGGATTTCAGATTCTTTTCCCTTATAGTTTATTACAAAATGTTGAGTATAGTTCCCTGTGCTATAATATGTTCTCCTTGGTTATCTCTTTTATATATAGTAGTGTGCATGTGTTGGAGAAGGCAGTGGCACCCTAATCCAGTCCTCTTGCCTGGAAACTCCCATGGTCGGAGGAGCCTGATGGGCTGCAGTCCATGGGGTTGCTAAGGGTTGGGCATGACTGAGCGACTTTCACTTTCACTTTTCACTCTCATGCATTGGAGAAGGAAATGGCAACCCACTCCAGTGTTCTTGCCTGGAGAATCCCAGGATCGGGGGAGCCTGGTGGGCTGCCGTCCATGGGGTCGCACAGAGTTGGACACGACTGAAGTGACTTAGCAGCAGCAGCAGCAGTGTGCATGTGTGCTCAGTCACTTCAGTCGTGTCTGATTCTGCAGCCCCATAGACAGTAGCCCACCAGGCTCCTCTGTCCATGGGATTCTCCAGGCAAGAATACCGGAATGGGTTGCCATATCCTCTTGCAGAGGATCTTTCCCACCCAAAAATTGAACCCGCATCACTCTTAGGTCTCCTGCGTGATCTCAGTTTTTTGAATGTTGAGTTTGAAGCCAGCTTTTTCTCTCCCCTCTTTCATCCTCATCAAGAGGCTCTTTAGTTCTTCTTCACTTTCTGCAGTTAGGGGGATGTTATCTGCATATCTCAGGTTGATATTTCTCTGCAGTCTTGATTCCAGCTTGTAATTCATCCAGCCCAGCATTTCACATGATGTACTCTCCACATAAATAAACAGGATGATGATATACAACCTTATCTTACTTGTTTTCCAATTTTAAACCAATCTGTTGTTCTATGTAAGGTTCTAACTGTTGCTTCCTGACTTGCATACAGGTTTTTCAGGAGACAAGTAAAGTGGTCTGGTAGTTCCATCTCTTTAAGAATTTTCCACAGTTTGTTTGTTGTGATCCACACAGTCAAAGAGTTCCATGTAGTCAATGAAACAAAAGTAGATGTTTCTTTGGAATTCTACTGCTTTTTCTATGATTCCGTGAATGTTGGCAATTTGGTCTCTGGTTTTTCTGCCTTTCCTGAACCCAGTTTGTACACCTGGAAGTTCTTGGTACATAAACTGCTGAAGCCTAGCTTGAAAGATTTTGAGCATAACCTTGCTAGCAATTGAAATGAGTGTAATTGTATTGTAATTTGAGCATTCTTTGGCATTGCTCTTTGGGATCGAAAAGAAAACTGAACTCTCTCTCTCCTGTGGCCACTGCTGAGTTTTCCAAGTTTAGTGAAGTATTAAGTGCAGCACTTTAACAGCATCATCTTTTAGGATTTTAAATAGGTCAATGGAATTTCTTCACTTCCACTAGCTTTGTTTATAGTAAACTTCCTATGATCCACTTGACTTCATACTCCAGGATGCCTGGCTCTAGGTGAGTGACCACACCATTGTGGGGTTATCTGGGTCATTCTCTTTTAAAATAGTGATTTTTGCTTGACTTCCACTCCCATCCTAATGTGGGAAATTGGAGGGCTGAGACCCTGTTTTTTCGCCTTTATATTTCCCATAGTGTTGTATATATATATATGCTATGTACCAAAAAGTTTGAGATATTAAATATTGTGCTGTGCTTAGTTGTATCTGACTCTTTGCAACCCCATGGACTAGAGCCTGTCAGGTTCCTCTGTCCCTGGAATTCTCCAGGCAAGAATACTGGAGTGGGTTGCTATTTCCTCCTCCAGGGGATCTTCTCAATCCAGGGATTGAACCCAGGTCTTGTGCATTGCAGGCGGATTCTTTACCAGCCAGGGAAGCCCTATTAAATACTGTCACATACTAACTTTAGACAGAAAAGGTAGCTTCTTGACAGTGGATGGCCAAGAATAAAATTCACATGTATGAACTTTACATTTGCTTTTAAACTGCTTAAGTGAGACCATGAGAAAGTTACTGAATGCTGGGCTTTAGTTTTATTGTAAAACAGTAGTCAGACCTGCTTCATAGGGTTTGGAGGATGAAATGATTCAAGCAGAGAGCTATTTCAACTGTAGTTTCTATGGAATGCGGAAGATGTGGACACCAGAAGTAACTAAAAGGGCAAAATTCCGGAAAGGGTAACTAAGACGCTAGGAGCACACAAATGGATAAGCAATGACTCGGAACCTGGGCCGACTTCCAGTCACCGCTTCTGGTCTCTCTCTCCTCTTGTCTTCTTGTTGGGAAGCTCAGGAGACATAAAAGAAGTTGCTATGCCAGGATGTCACATTCAGAGCGCATTTGTGCCCTGTCTCCTTCTACGCTTTGATCTGCCGCTGCTATTGCTACTGCTAAGTCGCTTCAGTCGTGTCTGACTTTGTGCGACCCCATAGAGGGCAGCCCACCAGGCTCCCCCGACCCTGGGATTCTCCAGGCAAGAACACTGGAGTGGGTTGCCATTTCCTTCTCCAATGCATGAAAGTGAAAAGTGAAAGTGAAGTCGCTCAGTCGTGTCCGACTCTTAGCGACCCCATGGACTGCAGCCTACCAAGCTCCTCTATCCATGGAATTTTCCAGGCAAGAGTACTGGAGTGGGGTGTCATTGCCTTCTCTCCACGCTTTGATCTATTTTATATATATTTTAGCAACTTTTATATGAGGTTTTAATTTTATATCCCATAAAATCCTGTGCTCTATTAAAGATTCTTAAGCATCCCCCCTACGCTGTGAAATTGTCATAATTACATAGGGTTATACCTTACGGCTGAACAATTTTTTTTTTTTTGAATGGGTGTGCTTTACTACTAGAAATTGTAAATTACAGATGTTTTGTGTATGGAATTTATAGCCTCAGATTCTTATTTACCTGGCAGTTTAAGTTTTCTTCTTTGGGCTTTCAGGTTCTTTTTTACGTGACAAGTGACGCTTGTAACTGAATGGCTACTCAAGCCCAACTTTGACTCACCTTTAATCATGTGTTAAACTAAATTTCTAATGTTCCCAGCATTCTTCTCTGTAGTACTGATGGTATTTTTAGAAACTGATCATTTCACAAGGACTGTAATTTTCGGCTGCTTTTTGTCTGTCTCATTCATCTGTACATTCTTCAAGTATTGGATAGTTTTTTTACAGTTACCCTGAGGAGATAATGATCAACTCCTGAAAGATGGTGGTGAGAGCAAAAGTGTTGATTTAAGTGTCCCCGGCTCACATGTCTCATCTTAATGCCAGTGCTCTGAATTTACCAGTCCTCATCTGATCCATCTGATCCTTTTAATCCTTCTGATCCTCATCTGATCCCTTTGTTAGGACTGGCAGATGAAGTTCCCATTTTGCAGGTGAGGACACTGAAGCTCACTTAAGAATTTACACATAGCTTCTGAAGGGTGGAGCTGAGGGCCTCTGACTTTAATCCTAATATCATTTATGGATTGAGAATATTTTCCTACGGGCTATTCTAGTCATTAATTAAAAGCTGAAGTAAAGTTTTTAAATATTCAGTTTTAACTCAGTGAGTTTTATTGACTTCCTGATGTGTACCTAGAAAAAAGAAGACATATATATATATCCCTGTGAGGAAGGGCGCTGGCTTCGGGGAATAAAACCAAGCCGTGGCCCTGTTCATGAAGGAGAGGAGCTCTTTGTAATTCCTTTTAATTATCCCTCTCATCTCCCCTCCTCCCCCATTTGGGCATTTTTTTTTTTACTTTGTTTAATGCACTTGTAGCATCCTTAAGCTAAATAATGTCTTTCAGGGGACCCACACACGAGTTTTTCATTTGCTCATTACTGATGATAGATGACTTGTTTTGTATGGGGCAAGAGTGTTGACGATTGCTAATAAGCTTTTGAGATGTCCTTCATGATCGTGTATATAGTTTACCTGATCATAGCAAAGGCCTTAAACTGTCTTAATTGCTAAGCATTAGACTTGTATATCTAAGGAGTTTCTCTGCAATATCCATCAGGGAAGCCCATCTATGGATTTTCTCTGACGTATCTATATTTTAAATTTAGATTTACACAAAATATTGATCATAATTTTTTCAAAATTCAGGCTTAATTTTTATCCCTTTTCATATTACATGCCTCTTTAGTCCAACATGATTTAAAATAGATTTTTAAATTAAGATTTTGAAATTTTAATGTTTTAAACTATCAATTTAAGAAATATCCATTTAAAATAGTATACATAATAATACTGAAGTTACTGAAATAAAGTGCCAATATTTTTAAATTTCCCTCTCTTGCTTAATGTTTTGGTAGAGCTAGTCCTACCAGTTTTAGCTCATTTGGGGTCAAATGCTAATTGTAAGCTCTGATAGGTTTCGCTTTACCTTTAATTGTCTTTCAGCTAATTATTTACAAATTATTATGGTGAGGAACACAGAATAAGAACATTGTATTCTGTTGAAAGGTAAAAGCTACAACAAAAACCCTTCTTCCTGGCTGCTGCTGCTGCTAAGTCACTTCAGCCATGTCTGACTCTGTGCGACCACATAGACAGCAGCCCACCAGGCACCCCCGTCCCTGGGCTTCTTCAGGCAAGAACACTGGAGTGGGTTGCCATTTCCTTCTCCAATGCATGAAAGTGAAAAGTGAAAGTGAATCCGCTCAGTTGTGTCTGACTCTTAGTGACCCCACGGACTGCAGCCCACCAGCCTCCTCCATCCATAGGATTTCCCTGGCAAGAATACTGGAGTGGGGTGCCATTGCCTTCTCTACTTCTTCCTGGAGTGTAATGCAAAAAAGTGACATAAAATTCAATGTACTACAGTTGTAACTATTGCTTTTGTCTTTAAGAATCAAAACAGGACTTATAAATGTTTAAGTAAAAACTTCTAAAGTTTCAAAATCAGCACTAATGGTGAATACTGGTATACTTTAGTTTGGGGACCATTTTTGGTTTTTACATCAAATGTTTAAGATCAAAATACTTATGTATCACTTCTCATAAAATTGGAAACATTTACATGAATTCTTTTTACATAAAATCAAGTAATATGATAACTCAGAAATAATATCTTTTTCTTCATGTATTCAGTCTAGAACTTAACATTTACCAAATGAAAAGCAAGGTACATGTGGAATCCAGTGACAAGGTTGATTTTCATTTAGATAACTCCTGATCCTTTAAAATATTTCTAAATATCTTTGGAAGGTAACAATAGATATATGTGTTTCTACTGATAGTGTTTTGAGAAAAATTTATGTTTCATGATTGAACTTGATAGCTGAAAAATGTTGCTTTCAATAGAAAAACATACCTGGTCGTAGTTATTATAAAAATCTGAAAGTAATTTATGACTTAATTCTTATTGAATTAGACACAACTAATTAGAGTAAAATTAATTTATTTACTCTGAAAATATTATTTTTTAGGGTTGACAATTCTCTACACATTTTTAGAGTTTTTTTTTTAACTTTTTATTTTGTATTGGGATATAGCTGATTAACGATGTTGTGGTAGTTTCCGATAAACAGCAAAAAAGAGACTGAGCCGTACACATACGTGTATCCATTTCCCCCCAAAGTCTCCTCCCATCCAGGCTGCTATATAACACTGAGTAGAGTTCCATCTGCTATATAGTAAGTCCTTGTTGGTTATCCACTGTGAATATGGTGGTGTGTACACTTCTGTCCCAAATTCCCTAACTTTCCCTTCTCCACATCCTTCCCCCTGGGGAACCTTAAGTTTGTTCTCTGAGAGTCTCTTTGTGTTTTGTAAGTAAGTTCATTTGTATCATTTCTTTTAAGATTTCACATATAAAGGATGTCATATGATAGTTATCCTTCTCTGTCTGACTTACTTCACTCAATATGACAACCTCTGGGTCCATCCATGTTGCTACAGATAGTATTATTCCATTCTTTTTAATGTCTGGGTAATTGTCCATTGTATACATGTACCACATCTTAGAGATGTCATATGTCCCTGCAGTCTCACTCCTGGGCGTGTATCTGGAGACAAACATGATGCAGAAGGATACGTGCACCCTAATGTTCATTGCAGCACTGTTTACAGTAGCCAGGACACACAAGCAACCAGAATGTCCATCAACAGAAGAATGGATGAAAGCATTTAATATTGTTGATCACCTGGAATGGTGTCCAGTTGCTGCATCCCTGGGGCCTCCCTGTGTTCCTAAGATCACCCAGCCTTCCACAGGGACGGAGTGGCAGTGCACTGGTTCTTTCATTCTCTCCTCATATTCACGTCCATTCAGTTACGAATAGAAATTGCTGAACAGTTCTAGGCTGTTAAGAGAGGACTCATCCTTAGGTCATTTAATTTACCAGGCCTGGGAACTGCACCCGTCTGCATCTGCCGTCCTTGACAAGCAAGGGTGTGTTACAGATTGGTTTTACTCCCTGCCCAAATCCCGGGTTTCTCCCCATCTAGCACTGCCACCCCCTGCCCGCCTCCCCCGCCAAATCCACATACGCTTAAATGACTTGCATAAAGTCTCCTGGTACAGTCCACCCTTCATGTCCTTGGGTTCCCCATCAGTGGATAAGGAGGACTGGCTTGTAATGCTGTTGCTGGTCCCCCTCGTATTTTCTTCCCTCTTCAACATTTCTCATTGTTTATTTTGTAAACTTTATATGAAAATCATAGAGTGCTTTTTTATTTCTCTGTGACAGCTAGACCATCTTAGCTCTTCGTCTATCATCTTAGAATTTTTTCCTCGTGACCCAATGTGATTAGGCATTTTGAGGGTTGTTCCTCCACCATCAGAAATAATTCCTGTCACCCATCACATTTGTCCCCAAATTCTGAGGTATTGAAATATCAGTAACCTCAGATATGCAGCTGACACCACCCTTATGGCAGAAAGTGAAGAGGAACTAAAAAGCTCTTGATGAAAGTGAAAGAGAAGAGTGAAAAAGCTGGCTTAAAGCTCAACATTCAAAAAAATCAAACTGTAGGGGAGAGATTAGGAAACGCTTTTGAAACAGGCTGTACTTAATCCCAGTCCATGGGTAGGTGTTAGTTGGGAAGTGTGGAACTCAAAGCCTTTTCTTCTAAGGAGAGGGAACAGGGTGAGCAGAACATGAGAGAGTGGTGTACTCAGGGAATTCCTGGAAGGTTGGTTTAGCTGGAGCTGTCAGGGACATCTGGACACCAGAGGGAACCCTTTGAAGCAGCAGTTCTCAAGGTGTGAGTTGAGACCCCCTGCAGGTCCCCGGTGGCTCAGACGGTAAAGTGTCTGTCTACAATACGGGAGACCTGGGTTCGATCCCTGGGTTGGGAAGATCCCCTGGAGAAGGAAACGGCAATCCACTCCAGTACTATTGCCTGGAAAATCCCATGGACAGAGGAGCTGGTAGGCTACAGTCCATGGGGTCACAAAGAGTCGGACACGACTGAGCGACTTCGCTTTCGCAGGTCCCTGAGACTCTTGTGAAGGATTGACAAGTACAAAACTATTAAAACATGAGCTATAAAAAATAAACTATAAAACAGCAGTAAGATTTTATTTGCCCCTTTCACCCTAATTCTCTCAAGAGTATGCTAAGAATTTTCTAGATGTTACCCAGTGCAGGAGATGTAAAAGACATGGCTTTGATCTCTGGGTTGGGAATATCTCCTGTAGGAGGGTGTGACAACCCACTCCAGTACTCTTGCCTGGAGAATCCCGTGGACAGAGGAGCCTGGTAGGCTGCAGTCCATGGGGTCGCGAACAGTCGGAGACGACTGAGCAACTTCACTTTCACTTTCATGCATTGGAGAAGGAAATGACAACCCACTCCAGTGTTCTTGCCTGGAGAATCCCAGGGTTGGGGGACGCTGATGGGCTGCCGTCTATGGGGTCGCACAGAGTTGGACACGACTGAAGTGACTTAGCAGCAGCAGCAGCAAAGGAGGTAGAATCAGTGGTCCTGGGACGGTTTAGGGATGAGGAAGAAAGTCCAGCTCATTCCTGGGTTTCTGATGTGGGGTGCTGGCAGCCAGGGATATTATCTGAGTGGACAGGCTTTAAAAATTTTTTTTTCTTCTTTCAGCATTCTATAGATCTGTTTCACTGTTTTCTGGCTTCTGTTGCAGTTGATGAGAAGTAAACTGTAATTCGAATCATTGTAATCCCGGAAGCACTGTCTCACTTCTCTCAGCTTGCTTTCAGGATTTTCTGACTATACTTAGGTTTTAGCAGTTTGTTTCTGATGTGCTAAGGTATTGTCTTATTTGTATTTATCCTGCTTGGTATCTGCTTCTCTTGAATCACCAAACTTATTTCTTCATTTTTCAGGAAATTTTGGCCTCTTATCAGGTATATGTATATATTTTTCTTGTTCCATTCGTTCTCTTTTTCTGGAGCATAGACTAATAATGTTCCTTAGGTTCCTAGAATCACTTTTTTTCAACCTTTTATCTTTCCATTCTTCAGATGGAATCATTTCCATCGCTTTGTCTTCAGCATATCTTCAGTAGGTTCACCGACTCTTCTGGCATCTTGCTTCTGCTCTGATCTCCTCCAGTGAAGTTTCTCCTTCAGAAATTTTATTTTTCATTTCAATTTCTCTTTAATTGTCATGATGATTTGATTGTATAGATTTTCGTTCTTTATTATTAGCATTTTCCCTCTCTGTTCCTGAGGATGGGACCTAAAGTATTTGCTTGCTATTTAGCATATCTGAAGCATCTTAGAATCGTGCAGGCTTGTCTTTTCCTTGGGGAATGAGAGCCTCTTTCCTGGTGTTTTTCTATTTTAAAATATTTATTTTTGGCGGTGCTGGGTCTCTGTTGCTGTGCAGGGTTTTCTCTAGTTGCAGGTGGCGGGGGCTACTCTCTGGCTGCAGTACCTGGGCTTCTCATTGCGGTGGCTCCTTCTGTTGTAGAGCGTGGGCTCTAGGGTGTGCTGGCTTTAGTGTTTGTGGCTCCCAGGCCCTAGATCATAGGCTTAGTTTTTGCAGTGCACAGGCTTAGTTTCTCTGGGGCACTTGGGATGCTCCTGGACCAGGGATCGAACCCACGTCCCCTGCATTGGCAGGTGGACTCCCCGCCACTGAGCCACCGGGGAAGCCCTCTTGGTGCTTTTCAGTCAACTAATTCGGATGGTATCCTGGATGTTATAAATGATAAGCTGAGGGAATTCACAGTTCTCTTACATGTTTTCCAAGAAATGGTATTTTTATTCTATTCTATTCTACTTTTATGCTTAAAGCAGGCACTTCATTGTTCTTCCAGGTGGCTCAGTGGTAAAGAATCTGCCTGCCAATGCAGGTGAAACAGGAGACTTGGGTTTTGATCCCTGGATTGGGAAGAGCTCTTGGAATAGGAAATGGCAACACACTCCAGTATTCTTGCTCCCTATAGACAGAGGAGCCTGCTGGGTTACAGTCCATGGCGTCGCAAAGAGTCATTCATGACTCAGCATGAGCAAGCACGCAGGTACTTCCTTTGCCTGGACTCAGACTCTAAATTCTGATTTCTTATGGTGGTGGAAACTTAAGTCTCAGTTCAGCTCCTTTCCCCTTAGTCTGTGTGCTTGGGCTCTCCCTGCACATCTGTGGTTCGGGGCCTCCAGGGCTTTGGGGGGGGTGGAATTTATGCTTCCTTTCTCTAGCTTTCTATGGCCTGGAATTTTCCTCTCATCTTCTAGGGACTGCAGTTGTTCTGGGCTGTGTCCTCTAGTTCTGAAGCCCAGTGAGACTGTGGATTTTCTACTGGAATTTACGCACCTGCATGGCATGGACTCGGGCCTCTCCCCATCTAGTGTAGTTCATTCATTCTTTCGCATGTCAGCTCACTGCCAGTAATTGCTTGTTTTCATTTCTTCTCCAGAACATTTTAAAAAATGCATCCGTCCTAGGTTTATAGTCCTAGTTCTTTTCTCTGGGAGAGTTGATCTGATAGGAGCTCCTGGGCTGTTTCAGAAATGGAATTGTGATAATGTATTAGTATTATTT
Source organism: Neotragus moschatus (assembly GCA_006410615.1). NCBI lineage: Eukaryota > Metazoa > Chordata > Mammalia > Artiodactyla > Bovidae > Neotragus > Neotragus moschatus. The sequence continues at coordinate 268,216 of SJYA01001750.1, read as the reverse complement.
ACTGAGAAAGATTATAGAAAGACAGCCTAATTAAGTGGGAGGTGGGGAAGTGAGGGGAAGATGATGGATTTGATTCTGGTCACACTGAGTATGATGTTAACCAGAGTAGAAGTATTTACCAAGTGGTAGTTATGGAAGTGTAACTCTTAGAGGAGTGACTTGGGCTGGAGATACAGGTGTAGGACTTCTAAAGATGCCAGTGATGACTGAGATTGAGAGAGTGATTGAACAAGTAGGAGTATTCTGAATGAGAAGATTGACCATAATTCATAACTCTGGAAAATAATCAGAAGATTCAAAGTGTCAATGGAATACAGTGGACCCTTGAATGACCTGGGTTTGAATTGCACGGGTTCACTTATACATGAGTTTTTTCATTAAATTTTCACTAGAGTACTAGATGACCCATGAGCCATTAGTTGAATCTGTGAATGGGGAACTGTGGATACAGAGGGTCAACTATAAAGTTACACTCAGATTTTCAGCTGCTGAGTTGTTCAAAAGTCAACTGTAATTTGTAAGGAAAAGTTGTTACAGAAACCAAGCTAGTGGTTACATGTTCTTAACCTGGGATCTCTTGACCCCTTTGGTCCAAGATTAAGTTTCAGGTTGTTTCTGGACTCTCTGCAGTGTGTGTATGTGTAGGATTTTTCTGGGAAGAGGGTTCATAGCATTCATCAGATTTCCAGGAAGGTGTGTGACCCACAAGTAGTAAAATGTTGAAATGAACAGTATCAAACAACTCAATCAAAAAAGAGGGAGAAGACCTAAATGGACTCTTCTCCAAAGATTTACAGATGGCCAATAGGCATTATGAAAAGATGCTCAACATCAGTAATTATTAGAGAAATGCAAATCAAAACTACAATGAGGTACCATCTTATACTGGTCAGAATGGCCATCATCAAAAAGTCTAAACAGTAAGGGCTGGTGGAGAAAAGGGAACTATTGGTGGGAGTTGGTAAGTTGGTGCAACTACTATGGCAAACAGTATGGGGGATTCTCAGAAAACTAAAATAGAATTACCATATGATCCATCAATCTCACTCCTGGACATATATACAGAAGTGAAGTGAAGTCGCTCAGTTGTGCCCAACTCTTTGCGACCCCATGGACAGTAGCCTGCACTAAGCTCCTCTATCCATGGGATTTTCTAGAGAAGAGTATTGGAGTGGGTTGTCGTTTCCTTCTCCAGGAAATCTTCTCGACCCAGGGATCGAACCCAGGTCTCCCACATTGTAGACAGATGCTTTACCAGACAAGGCTATAATTCAAACAGATACCTGCACCCCTATGTTCATAGCAGCACTATTCACAATAGCCAAGACATGGAGACAACCTCAATGTCCATTGACAGATGAATGGGTAAAGAAGCTGTGGCGCATATATACGATGAANCGAACCCAGGTCTCCCACATTGTAGACAGATGCTTTACCAGACAAGGCTATAATTCAAACAGATACCTGCACCCCTATGTTCATAGCAGCACTATTCACAATAGCCAAGACATGGAGACAACCTCAATGTCCATTGACAGATGAATGGGTAAAGAAGCTGTGGCGCATATATACGATGAAATGCTATTCAGCCATAAGAAGGATGAAATGGTGCCGCTTGCAGCAACATGGATGGACCTAGAGATTATCATACTCAGTGAAGTAAGTCAGAAAGAGAAAGCAAATACCACAATATCACTTGTAGATGGAATCTAAAATACATGACACACATGAGCTTATCTATGAAGCAAATAGTCTCACAGACATCGAGAAGAGACTTGTGGTTGCCAAGGAGGAGGAGAGGTGGGGGGGAAGGATGGACTGGGAGGTTGACGTGAGTTGATGAAAACTATTGCATATAGAATGGATAGAAACACAGGCCTACTGATAGCACAGGCAAGTATATTCAGTGTCCTGAGATAAACCGTAATAGGAAAGAATATAAAAATGAATGTATATATGTACAACAGTGTCACCTTGCTGTGCAGCAGAAATAAACACAGCATTGTACATCAACTGTAGTTCAATAAAAATAAAGAGGAAGCAGTGTCAAATTAGAGATCAGGGAAATGACTGAAGAATGTCTATTTAATCTACAAACTTGGAGCTCACTAGGGATTTAGAGCGATTTCAGAGTGCAGGTGGAAGACGCATCGGAGTTCACTGAGAAGTGAATCGGAGATGGAGAGGCAGAGGTAAGGACAGGAGTATAGAATTCTCTTGCTGGAAATCTGGATGATAAGGTGAGGAGAGATTGCCTGACAGAGGGGAGCAAGGTTAAGAAAAGCATAGCAATGCCCCGCCTGGCCTCATCTGTTGCAGGCCCCTTGCCACACTATCCTCTTTGTGCTTATGTCCTGAGATTTTTCAGTTTGTAAAAGCTGCTCTGCTGTCCAGCCTTTGGGACTGCTTGTGTGGGCTGGCATACGTACCTTCATAGCTTTTGATCCCAAAGAGATCATGGGCTCCATGACAACCAGGATTTCTTTTTCTCTTTAGTTTGGTGTTCTTTCCCTGTCACCCCTTTTATTATGCTCTGCATGTAGTTAATGGCACTGGCATCGATTTCAGGATATGGGATAGGACCACGATCCAGTGGAAACAGTGGTCAAAGTGCCAAGGGTGTCGGGAGCATCTCTGCGCCCGGTTTCCCTTACAGCTCTCCTTGGATGCTCTCAGGTCCCTGGGGGGATTCCAGGTTGCTGTGTACTGTAGGCTTGGCTTCTTAAGGTTTTCCCATTTGTAAGCCCCTAGAATAGGGAAAGGCCCTCAAAAAATCTGTCCAGGAGAAAAACTGAAGTATGGAATAGATACCCGCTGCCCACGCTCCCCTCTTCCCACTTTTGGGCTTCTTTTCTTAATCGGACAGAAGATTGATTAGATGGGAGGGACACCACGCTGAACTACTGTGGGAGTCAGAAAAGTCAGCTGGGACTTCCCTGGTGGTCCAGTGGTTAAGAAACCCCCTACCAATGCCGGGGACACTGGTCCCATCCCTGGTCCGGGAAGATCCCACATGCCGCAGGGCAACTGAGCCCGTGTGTCACAACTACTGAGCCTGCGCTCTAGAGCCCCTGCGCCGCAACAAGAGAAGCCACTGCTGGCGGCATCTAGAGAAAGCCCTCACACAGCAACAAAGACCCGGTGTAACCAGTAATAAAGAAAGAAAAATAAAAAAAGAGAAAGGTCAGCTGAAGTCTGAAAGTTGAGATTTTGCAGCTTTGTGAGTTCATCTGGATATCCTTCAATTAAAGGAAACGTGCAAAGTAGCTTTTGTGGCTCATTCCTACAGCTTCTTTTAATGTTCTGCCCTGAGAAGTAGAGCATTTTCCTGCCTCCCAGGGTGCCTGCCTCACCCAAGACAGCTACCTTCACATGAATTCTTCTATTCCCTCCAGCCCTAATGAAGCCATCCAGTGTCACTGTACTTCTAATATCAGAGAAGGGTGAAAAGGATTGATCAAAGATTAAATGGGAGTTAATTCTCCATCAGGGAAGCCCAGTGTGCTGCAGTCCATGGGGTCGCAAAGAGTCAGACACGAATGAGCGACTGAACAACAAATTCTCCACCAATAATCAGTTCTTATTAGAACATTCAGTTCTTAACTAGAAACTTGTTAATAAATGAATCTGCAGTTGGTTAAGTTTGGAGTAACAACATTTTGGACCCTTCCCTTCCCAGACTCTTTTAGCCAAGGAGTAAAATAAATCAGCTTAGAAGGTTCAGGTCCAGAGCCAGCCCACCGCCTTCCTCACCTCTGTGGAAACTGCATATCACCTTGAGTGGTCACTGCCTGGTGAGAAAGTGGAAAAAATATTCACATGACTTCTGAGAAGCCTGAATGCTGTGGATAATCTCTGTACATGCTTCATTCCTACAAGTTAAATGGAAGCGTAGTATACACATACTTTGTTCCGTGATTTTGGTGCTTAACGGAATAGCCTGACTGCTCTTACATATTGAACCTGTACGTGTGTGTGCTCGGTGGCTCGTTTCTGTCCAGCTCTTTGCCTCAACATGGATTGTAGTCTCCCAGACTCCTCTGTCCATGGGATTTCCCAGGCAAGAATACTGGAGTGGGTTACCATGCCCTCCTCCAGGGGACCTTCCCAACCCAGGGATCCAACTTGCATCCCTGCACTGGCGGGTAAATTTTTTTTACTGCTGCGCCCATATTGGCACATAAAGGACTTTAAAAACTTTTTTTTNTAACAGAAAGCTCCATTTCATTCATTTCGTTTTTGTAAACTCCTTAGAGAAAAATTGAAAAGATTCCATGATTAGGTCCCAGATTTTATGGTTGTTATTTTCCTACTTCAGTCAATTTCCTGACACATTTAATGCAAGCAGGCAAATCTTTGCAGTAAATCGAGCACATGGAGCTCACACATGTAGTGAAGGATGCAGGCCAAGTGACATATGTTTCATATTGTTTTAGTTTCCCCACCTCCCCATACAAGTTTATTCTTTTAAAAAAATTAAAAAACTTTTTTTTTTTTTTTTTGACTCTGCTGGGTTTTTGTTGCTGCATGGGCTTTCTCTAGTTGTGGCGCACAGTCTTCATTGTGGTAACTTCTGTTGCGGAGCACGGGCTCCAGGTGCGTGGACTTCAGTAGTTGCGGCTCTCGGGCTCTAGAGCGCAGGCTCGGTAGTTGGGCCTCACGGGTTTAGCGGCTTTGCAGCAGGTGGGGTCTTTCTGGACCAGAAATCAAACCTGTGTCTCCTGCACTGGCAGAAGGACTCTTTACCACTGAGCCACCAGGGAAGCCCCTACCAGTTTATTCTTTTGTCAAACAACCTGTGAATTGGCAGCATCCTTTTTGACTCTTACAGAATTACGCCTGACAGTGGCCCTGACAGATTCACACTAAGCTCTCCTCTAGTCATTTGGTTGCTGGATTCTCAGCTTTTTCCATAGTCCAGTCGTCCACAACCTGGTCATTGATTTTGTTATTATCATTTTTTTTTTCTTGTCTTCAAACCTATCACTGTCTCCGAGATACTGAATGTGTTCCTTCCACTGGGTTTTATTTCGAGATGGTTCCCAACAGGATGCCTCTTCATTCTTCAGTTTATCTTTTCTGGAGAGTTTCTGTCTACTCCACCTTCTTCTTCCCAATCTTGAGGTTTGGGTTTTATGTTTGGAATGTTATTTATGCAATTCTTGAACTTTATTCCACCTATTAAAGAAAATTCCAGGAAGGCACACTTTGTATGCATTTATATGGAGCTCTGTTTCAGCTTTTGGTCCCTCTGAAGGAACAGTCTGAAATTTGTTTTTCTAATTATCTGATCTTTCTCTTCCTGTGAGTTCAGGTTTCATCTTTAGGGTCCAGTACAGCATCACTTAACTTGGGTCAGGAGGAAGCAGTCTTTACGAGAGTAACTCTTAGAACAGACACACCTTCTCTTGCTGGCTGCACACCCAGAAGTCTGCAAGCTCTGGGGTAGAACTTTCATCTCTTCCCAATATGGGAAGACTCCCTGCTGGGCACAGCTCTCAGTGGCCAGGTTCTCCAGGGATTTCTAGACTGTCGACATTTCTATGAACTGTCAGTTTTTTCCAGGGTTTACTGATTATAGATGTAGTCCATTTTTTCAGTGGGAACATCCTTAACCTGCTCACTTGGATGGGACAGAAAAACCCTTTCCTCAGAAGCTGCCTCTTCTAAGGAAAGTATGGGCCTGGCTGGGGTCTTCTCTGGCCTGATCCACCCACGCTGGGCCTCCTGGCAGGCCCTCTGGAACTGTCACCAGGAGCCCAAGCCCATATTTGATTTCCTGTTAGGCTTCATGGGTAATAAGGTAACAGGTCTCTGTTAAACGGACTACTTGATTCTCTCTGCCCACCGTAGTGAGAAATCTCATTGCAGTCAACTGAAGTTTGTGTTCTGTGTTCTAATAAAACTTTATTTATAAAAACAGTTGACAGCCTTGGGGTTGGCCCACAGACCCTAGTTTGCCCACCTCTGGTTTAAGGGCTTCCCTGGTGGCTCAGTTGGTAAAGAATCCACCTGCGATGCGGGAGACCTCAGTTCGATTCCTGGGTCAGGAAGACCCACTGGAGAAGGGATAGGCTACCCACTCCAGTATTCTTGGGGTTCCCTTGTGGCTCAGTTGGTAAAGAAATCCACCTGCAGCGTGGGAGACCTGGCAACCCCTGGAGAAGAGAAAAGCTACCCACTCCAGTATTCTGGCCTGGAGAATTTCATAGTCCATGGGGTCGCAAAGAGTCAGACACAACTGAATGACTTTCTGCTGGCTCAGATGGTGAAGAATCTGTAATGGAGGAGACCCAGGTTCAATCCTTGGCTCGGGAAGATCCCCTGGAAGAGGGAATGGCTACCCACTCCAGTATTTTTTTCTGGAGAATTCCATGGGCAAGCAATCTGGCAGGCTACAATCCAGGGTTGCAAGAGTTGGACATGACTGAGCAGCTAACACTTTGACTTTTCAGTAAATTAAGTTAATAAGTTATCTTATCTCTCATGTTGTTTTAACATAGTACTAAGTAGATTCATAAAGTACATTGATTTTGTTCAGTGTACTTTGAATGTTCTTTGTTCAGTGATGAACAGTTATTTCTAGTGGCTGAATAATAATTATAGCTAGTTTTTCTGATAATGCTTCAATGAAGTTCTCAGAAATTGTGAAGGATCATCTGTATGTTGTATTTAGAAATATTTAAAGTTAAAAACTGGAGATTTGATTTTAATAAATGAAAAGTTTTGACAAGTCCATTTGGAATGCACATGTTAAAGAAAACTGGAAGGTTTTTCTAAACCAAACTGTGACTGAGAAGAATGTTTTTAAAAAGCTTTAAAAAATTAGTTTTGCTTCAGGTAATGTGAATATAGCCAAAATAGCTCTCTGTTTATAGACCAGTGACTTCATGTTTGAAATATTATTCATCCTATCAATCTTCTGGGTGTGTGTTAAATAGAGGATGTTTGTTCAGTGTAGTTTCAAAATGCAGGATGGTTTATCATAAGAAAAAATTGCAGGATCTGTATGGTCCTGGCCTGACTTAGTGTCACGAGTTACTTACTCTTAAATGTAACACGGAAATGTTTAGTATCACACTGAGGTCTTCCCTACAGCCAACTAAGCTCATATGTCTTTCCACAGCCTTCGTATGACCAAGATGGAGGGGCTTCGGTCATGGCGCCCAACGCTTGTTTTCTTGGTCCAGTGCCCTGCTGCCTCCCAGACTTTTCCATTCTGTCCCCTGGAGCAATTTTATAGCAAACCTGCCAATGTTTACCCCACCCCTAAACCCTCCCTTTACCTCTGTACCATAAGAGGAACCTAGTCCTCTCTTTTCCAGTAGCTTTTCTCAGTGGAGTTTGCCATCTCTCCCACACCTCAGGGCTGGAAGAAATGGCCACTTTCAGATGGTTAGCCTGAAATGCTCACATGAAATATCTGTACCTGAGACTGTCCAGTATCTTTCCTGCTCATTACTGGTTGACCTCTGACCTTTCACTTGCTCCTTTTTACTCAGTGGAGACTTGAGCACCTGACTCATGCTTCCCTCCTGTCCAGACCTGCTATCATGCTGGGTGAAACAGTGTAGACTGGGAGGGCCCATCAGGTTCTCTCGCTTGCCCAGCCCACGACTTCGATTTCTGCTCCAGCCACTTTCTTTGGTGTCCTCATCCTGGATCTCGGTGTTTCCTGGGAGGGCTGCACTTTCATGTTATTACNAGAGTGTTCCCTCCCAGGCTGCCTATCATTAACTCAGGGCAGCTAGCTGTGGCTATGAGTTAATGCATGCCCCGTGGGGCCAGATCAATTCTTTTTAGAGAGAAACTGGTAAGGCAGATCTTTGCTTCCTGTTTCCCAACTTCAACATTCTGCGTGGGCCAAACAAAGCATGTGTTCAGGTTGGAGTCAGCCTTTCAGCTGACTTATCTCTATAGGGACTTAGGCCAGTAGGGGAGCCACAAAGGCAAATATGCACTTGCTTGCAGTGGTGTGAATGTCATGGGCAGCCAGGAGGAAAGGTGTGGGGGAAGGAGGAATCTTCAGCATGGTGTAAGGGGGTCAGGCATGCTTCCTGACACTGAGCTCTCAACGTCGGCCATATTGTTTTTGAGAAAGACAATCTCGTTCATTGGTGCAGGCAGTGTCTCTGTTATCTATCCGGGGACATTCGTATCAGTCTTACATGTCATTAATACCACAATACAGTTGTCCTTTGGTAACTGTGGGGGATTGGTTCTTGGATCCCTTGGTGATACCAAAATACAGGGATGCTCAAGTCCCACATATATTGATAAAACGCCCTAGTACAGCTGGCCCTTTGTATTCGTGCATTCCACATTCCCAACCCATGGTGCAGAGGGCCAGCTGTTGTCATACGGTCACTAAGTCATGTCAGACTCTTTGTGACCCCATGAATTGCAGCACGGCAACCTTCCCTGTCCTTCACTGTCTCCCAGGGTTTCCTGGGCCAAATGTAGTGTGAAAGAAATTATTCTCAGTGCTTCAATTTTTGTAGTCTTGAATGGCTCCAATAAAAAAATTAAAGTTATTACTCAGCCACGGATATGTTAAACTGATCATTAGACATGTTACAGAACCCTGAGCAATATCTAGTTTTGAGATAATCTGGAAGCTTTACTGGTATATTAGGGCCCTAAAGAGAATGCAAGAGAAGCTTTGTTCCTAACAAGTTGTTTAAAGAAAACTGATTTCTTAACCATTCTGTTGTGGGAGGGAGTAATTAACTCACAACAGGAGCCAGTGTGGAGGTGCTGTGGCCCTCTTTGTCACACCTTACATATATTTTCTGTTTTGAAATCATTTAAGTAAAGTGAACTATACATTATAAAAAGGCCATAAATGCACTTAAGAAAACTTAGTGTTGTGAAATTGTTTAGCGATACTGCAAAGATGACACATTTAAAAATAGAAAGGTGCAGATATATAAAATGAAATACCGTAGTTATAACATTTCTGTATGTGAGGTAGTAAGATGAAAATTTCCCTTTGCAAATTTACGCCTATTCCTATGAAATTATGTATAACTATTTTTTTAAGGTGGGTAGACATTTAGGAAGATAGTAAACAAGTTAATAGTTAAGTTAGATTTAACTTTCTTTGTGTATGTGGTGTGAGATGGTGTTGAAGGCCTTTTAAAAAGCCATCTTTATTAAACTTGAATAAAATGCGCTAATTTTTAAGGGTACAGTTCATTGAGCTTTTAAAGAACATGTTTATTGAGATATAATTCATGTACCATACAGTTTACTCTCTTAAAGTATGCAGTTAATTGGTTTTTAATGTATTCAAGGAATTGTGCAACCCTCACCACTGCCTAATTTCAGAACATTTTCATCACCCCCCCAGGACACCCTATACCCGTTAGCACTCACCCCCATTCTTCCCTTCGCTTAATCCCTGGTAACCACTAACATACTCTGTGTTTCCGTGGATTTGCCTACCCTGGACATATCACGTAAATGGAATCTAACAGTATGTGGTCTTTTGTGTCTGGTTTCTTTCAGTGAGCTTCATATATTTTCCAGGTTTGTCCATGGTGCAGATATGTCAGTTCTTCATTCTATTTCATGGCTGAATGATATTTTATTGTATGATTTATCCCATGTTTCTGTTTATACATTCATCAGTTAATGAATTGGGTTATTTTCATTTCTGGGGCTAACACAAATAATTCTGCTATGAACATTTATATCCAAGTTCCTTGTGTGGACATGTGTTTTTATTTTCTCTCAAGTATGTACCTAAGAATAGGATTGCAATTATCTCTTTCTTCTTAGAAATTCATTGTTAAGTGGAAGGAAGGCTGACGATTGGGTACCAGAAGGCTGACGTTGTTAGCTTGCAATAGGAATCCATTGAGAATCACCTAGACAATTCCTGCGACACAGTCACCTCAAGTTCATCCCTTCATGCCAAACTTACGCTGGAGAGTAAAGCATATCCTGGGTCCCAGGGGTGTAACTACCCATTTGAAGTTCATGTGAAATAAGCAGGGACTCTTACCTGTGATACAGACACACAGTTTCCCAGAATGAATGTTTCCCACAGTCACGACTCTCATAATAACTCACCAGGAGATAAGCAGGTAATTGTTGAGACTTGCTAATGTGTGTGAGACATTGCTACACAAAACAATGGTGTCTCTTGACTCTTGAGAACCCATGATTATATTAAGCATTTGAACTCTTCTTAAAATATCCTGATAGTGGACATTCACATCTCCATGTACCTTGTGTGTTATTTATTCAAAAACTCCTTGATCTAGGAGAAAAAAATAATTCATGCCCCAGACTAGGCTTTTGGTAAACCTTCTTTCTCTTGCACTATTTTCCCTATTGTCTGCCACAGCATAAATTTGGAGTATGAACTGGTATTTATAGACAAAATGTACTTTATTCTCTAGAAGTAGTTTTTGTGATTGTTCACAGGACAAAGTATAGCTGTAAAACTTGAGCACATTTTTGTGTGCAGTGTTTTTGGTGACTTTAACTAGCTGCTAATAGGGCTCAGATTGTCTTGGATTTCGTATCTAGATGAAACCTGGCTCATAAATTGTCAGCCCTGGAGCAGACTTTCTTCCCTTGGTTTTATTTAGTTCTTTCCAGTTGTTTTCCATTTGTGGTTTATTAATACTTCTGGCTTAGCAAAAATATTTGGAAACTGTAAGCTGAAAGTTGATAATGGTATTGCTAAGTGGCCACTTCTGGACCAGAAATTATGGTTAAACTCATTCTTTTTTTTTGCCCTCCTCCCCTGAATCTGAGTGTAGTTGGCATTTGGCCTAATGATGATCGAGTGAGAAGTTGGAGTGTATGAAGATGGTTGGCTTTTAGTTATCCAGGATCACACCAGGAGCTGTGTACTTGCTATTCATCTTTCCTTTCTGACTGCTTGAAGACTTGGGGAGCTTCCCAGGAGAAGTGGGGTGGAGAGGTGTAATTTACAGTAGCCGCTGGGACCGAGGGCTTCCTGTGGGCAGTGGGGCAGAAAATGTTTATATGTTTAGAGCTTCTACCACTATGAGCCTTTTGGGTCCCATTTAGAATTCTGTGATCTGTGCAATTCTCATACCAGTACCTGGGAAGATGGTGAGCTGGCTTTGGTTTTGCTATCAAGTAATATTAGCATTGGTAAAAAGAGTCCTAGTATATGTCAGGATACTGTAGAGAACAATGCCAGATCTTGAGAGGCCAGTGACTTGTGAATTATGTCACTTAAAGCAATGCTGAAAATACAATATAAGCTAACCAAGAACTTGCTGTAATTCAAAGGGTTAACCACATTTTAGAGAGATGCCTAGGCTTAAAATACCACTTTCAGCACATATTTCAAAACAGGGTTAGACTTTTAAAGAGGAATTTCCAAGAATTGCTTTATCTGTGTATATCCCCAGTGCCAGGCACCAGGCCAGGTACGTGCATAGCCATTGCCATTACCTGGTTTTTGAATGAGTGACTAACCAAATACTTTCTTAGCATTTTAGTTAAAATTAAGAAAGATTACTTAAATGGAAAGCTGAATTCCAGTGTATTCTTCAGTCTGGAAAAATTTTATGTAGCAAATCAGTGGTGAACAGCTCTCAACACTGAGGTTTTCCTTTAAGAATATTCCTTTTTAAAAACGTGTTATCACTAGTGATATGCTTCTATAGACTCTTTCATGTGTTTGTTCTTGAGCTACTGCTGAAACTAGAGTGAGTGATTATGGGAACTGAGGCAAGTTCTTCTAAAACACAGCCATTCCCTACCCCCCCTACCCGGCAGACACTTGAAGTTTAACCATGAGTTATGCCTTCTGGGGAGGTCTTGTTCTTCCTTGCCTAAAATATTTGTAGTGCAAATATTCACTGCAAGAGTAATTAGATTTAACATAAGTAACTAGAATGTGTAAGCTGTATTTCAACCATTGAGAAATTGAAAGACAGTCCTACCCTTGAGAGTGTGCAGAGTAGGCTGGATGGGCCTGGTAGGTTCCTAATTACATTGTGAAGTTCATTCAGTGCTTCCGGACACTCGAAGGATGCTCTCTGCCTGTTACGTAAGGACCAGCCTAGGTCCCAGCATAAGCATTTGTGCTGTGTGCGTGATCGGTTGTGTCTAACTCTTCGCATCCCCACAAATTGTAGCCCGCCAGGCTCCTCTATCTATGGGATTTCCCAGGCAAAGATAACTGGAGTGGATTGCCATTTCCTTCTCCGGGGGATTTTCAGGACCCAGGGATCAAACCTGAGTCTTTTGCATGGTCAGGCAGAGTGTTTACCACTAGTGCCACCTTGGAAGTCCCTACCATAGTGTAACTCAACTTATTCATGTCAAGATGGGGTAAAAGCATTCACCACGTTGGGTTGCCGTGGAGACTAAGGGAGATTGTGCACAAAGTAAACAGCGTAACTGTTGACCGTTGTAATCCTAGCACCTCGTTTGTAGCTGAGAAGACTGAGGCCTGAGGAAATTGGGAGACTTTATTTACACAAAGAGAGTCTGACTCCCATCTCAGCTTCTCTGACTTCAAATTTTTATTCAGTCAGTTCAGTCGCTAAGTCATGTCCGACTCTTTGCAACCCCACGCACGGACTGTAGCACACTAGGCTTCCCTGTCCTTCCCTACCTCCTGGAGTTTGCTCAGATTTACTTCCACTGAGTCGGTGATGCCATCCAGCATCTCATCCTCTGTCGTCCCCTTCTCCTCCTGCCTTCAATCTTTCCCAGCATCAGGATCTTTTCCAATGAGTCGGCTCTTCTCATCACGTGGCCAAAGTATTGGAGCTTCAGCATCAGTCCTTCCAATGAATATTCAGGGTTGATTTCCTTTAGGATTGACTGGTTTGGTCTCCTTGCAGTCCAAGGGCCTCTCAAGAGTCTTCTCCAACACCACAGTTTGAAGTCAGCTTCTCGGACTTCAACTTTTTATTAGGGTAGTTTAAAAAGGGCACAGCCCAGACTCACAGATACTGAAAACGAGTTTATGGCTACCAAAGGGGAAATGTGTGGCAGGGGAAGGGATAAAACCAGGAGTGTGGGATGAGTATACACATACTACTATATATAAAACAGGTAACCAACAAGGACCTACTGTATAGCATAGGGATCTCTACTCAGTATTCTGTAGTAACCTGTATGGGGAAAAAGTCTGAAAAAGAATGAATATATGCATGTGTATAACTGAATCACTTTGCTGTACACTTGAATCAAACTAACATTGTAAGTCAGCTATACTGCAATAAAATAAAAAGAATAAAAAGGACAGAGCCCATTCTTTGGGGAAGAATTGGCTTCTCTAAAATTGTGAATAACCTTTTCAATAATTTTACACTGGGCTAGGAAAGAGCTAGGAAGTATACACTTTTATCTTTTTAAATTATGTTTAGTTTTTTCCTGATATTTTCAACTGTGTGCCATAATCCTTGCATTTATAGGTTTTGAGCATGACGGTGAGGTTTGTGTACGTCTCATGGAATTCGTTGTAAAAGTTGGACCTGTTTTGTGGTGTCATGGGGATTATATAATGATTATATTATATTATGAATGAAGTTTGATGGAAAAAGTAGGGAAGGCTGTTTTTCTCTTTGGCAGCTCCTCAGAATGAAAACAGCAGCTTCTTGTTGTGTGCTGGCCTGGGGCGTGTCTCTGGAAACCACACCCTGGAAGGACGCTCTCACTGGAAGGCAGATGCTAGATTCTGTCCCTAATGGAACAATTACGGCAGACCCATTGTTTGTGAATTGTTCCATAACGTGGTTCCTGTGATCGACAGTGGCTTCTGATGCTGTGTTCCTTGGGTTTTTGTTGTTGTTGTTTGTTTTTTGGTATGACTTACACGAGAAGGACACGGCAACCCACTCCAGTGTTTTTGCCTGGAGAATCCCAGGGATGGAGGAGCCTGGTGGGCTGCCGTCTATGGGGTCGCACAGAGTCGGACACGACTAAAATGACTTAGCAGCAGCAGCAGCAGCATACGAATATGGTTGGCTGATGATAATCATATGTGTGTATCTCTTGATCTAATAGATGACCAATTAATTAGTAAGTAACACCTTGGAATCAACTGTGAGCCCAGCTGAAGCTCATCAGCTTATTTTGGTCAGCAAACATCCTTTCCCCTCTTTTAAAACAACCTCCAATGGGCACTGTGTTTTTGCACTGCGATTCACACAAAAACATGGTCTAGAGTGCTTCGGGGATTGTAAACGTCTTTTAAATGGCTACTTAAAAGGAACTGAAAAATTTAAAAGAGGCGAGTGCCTGCTGAGTTGTGTTAATGAGTATTTTGCTGATAACCAGTCTGGTATGAAGTAGTCTTTGAGAAGTTCCCAGAATGTTTGGGATTTAAGACATCTGGATTTCATGGCCAGAACCAGAACTGAGAAGTGAAGCTGTAGAGAAACTTGGTGCTTTTATACTGATGGGCAATCTCATCCAGCAAGAGGATTAAAATAAAGCCCCAAACAAAACAGTAAAGGGTATGAAGATCATTCCCATTGGTTTATCAAATATATTTCATAGCAAAAGAAATGGCTTTTTTGACATTTGCCAACTCGGCACTTACTGAGGATGTATTTGGTAGGTAGGTATTTTCTTCCACAACATATGCCCTTTAAAAACTTCCTGTTAGGACTTCCCCTGGTGGCCCAGTGGTTAAGAATCTTCCTTCCGATGCAGGGGACGCAGGTTTGATCTCTGGTCAGGGATCTAAGATCCTACGGGCTGTGACCAAGACCAACACAGTCAAATAAATAAATACCTAAAAAACAAAAAGACTTCCTATCAAGGGTTTCTTTGGAGGCTACAGGTAGTAGGACAGGTTTGGCTGTGGTGTTTGTGCAGAGTGAGCTTTTGCCACACTGTTCTGCCCTTAACATGCCCAGGGGGAGTAATTATAACTTCACAGGAAGCATCTCACCTGAGAACCTCAGACTTGGCCCTGTCACTTCTCAGCTTCTTTCCAGCAGGTTGGCACACAAGGACACATGCCTCCAAGATGCACTGGCCTCGACTATAGTGTGTAGTCCTTTTTCTCCCCCTTTTCTTTTTGAAGGGGTCAAATACTTTCACATAATTTACAGATGATTCTGTAGGCTCTAAAATAGGTATGGCAAATACATCTTTCTGTCTGAAAAGTATAGGACTGAGCGATAACTTTATTAGAAGTGTGTGGTGTGAGATGGATCCAGGATTGAATCTTAGTGAAATCTGCTATATGTTTTCGCTTATTTCAAGTGGTAATGGTTTTGTTTTAACTTCTTTAGGAAAATATGGAAAGGGACAAGGAAGAGAGAAGAAAAGTTTTTATAGAAAAGGTGTGGCCGTTTGGTGACATAGTGATTACTCCTGTTTGTGTTGACTTTTCATAGCTTATTGGGAAACAGGTGGTCTCTATTTAGTCCTATGAATCACAGCCTTGTTACATAAAATGTATCACACCTCAAATAGCTTGCTAATGAGTGTGGTTCAAAATTATTGAAGAACGCAATGAGTAATTGTTGGATTAGAACTACCAGTTTCTCTTTCAAGATTTTGTAACTGCTTTTAGCATACTGAATTCTTCAAATATAGATGGGTTCACATTTTTAAAGTATGATTTCTTTTTTTGGGGGAGGAACCCCCAAACTGCCTTGACTCCATTTTGAGGTCCTTTCTAGATCTCTATTTTTTTTTTTTTAATAGTTTCCAGGATATAGAAGATAGTCTAGTGGAGGTTTATAATGTGGTAAGTAAGTTTCATAGTCACTTTCATACTTTTCAGTAAAGGATGTTACTTCTGGCAACATGGACTTTTTCTTTGTTTGCTATGATGAAACTTTTTATCTTCATTCTACAGATGTATTGTAATAGCTAATTGTACTAACACTGGTGAATGCTCTTCCTGAATTGGGCAAGCGCTGAGGGCTGCATAACAGTAATCTGTTTAATTCTCTGCGCAACCCTGTGACCTAGGTACTTTGTACTGCATCTCTGAGAAAACAAAGAGGTTAAGCACCCTGGTCCAGGGTTACAGGTAGGAAGTGGTGGGTGGTGGGGCTTCACAAGCTCCAGGGCTCTGCCCTGGCCTCACCTGGCCAAGGTAGGGGCCTCTCTGTGTGTTTCTTAAGGAGCGTGATCCAGGCAGCTGCTGTAGACGGCAAATCCCTTCTATGAATTTCTCTTTTCAGTTTAAAGCTCTTGGAAGAACTTTTTGTTTTAATTTCTTAGGAGAGGTCTTGATGTGTTTATATGGATATGTAAACTGCTAATGAAAAATTTTCCTTTACAGTGTTCAGATGTTTTTCATTGTTGAGGCCGAGGTAGATAGTATATACAGTATGAGCATTTTATCAAGTTCATGAAAATGTCAGGAGAAATGCTGAAGCCATTTACAGATAACTTTTCATTTTATTAACATTTAGAGTACATTTTCTCTCTCTCTCTCTCATACACACATGCATACACAAACATGCACAATCGTTATGTGTTCAGACACAAGTCTCTTATTTTCAGGAACATTGAAAAAATTAATTCAACATTTTTTGTTTACTGAGTTAACTTTTTCATACCCTTAACAGTGGGGGATTATTTTTGAGGTCACACAGATGGAAGACAACTTAATTTGTTTTAGTTTAGAAATACTCTGTGTCTGATGCAGTTGAGACATTCTCTTACTGTTTGTAAAATACTGTTGGTTTTTGGTGTCTGTTCCATGTGGATGGTTCTGTAACTTTCTAGAAAGTTAAACTTTCTGAACCTCAACCTTCTTACTAGTGAAAGGGGAATGGTAAGGATTATTAAACTTTCGGATTGTATGCATCTCATAGATAATGAGAAAAATTACCTACCTAAAAGCTGGTGTCCTTTTCTTTATCCTTGAAATGTAGGACACACAAGAAATTGACCTAAACCTGATGGAATCTGACTTCTTCTGAATGTCATAAAAATTTAATTTGTGTATCTATTGCATAAGAAACACTGTGGTTACTACAGAATCATTTCAGTTCAGTCGCTCAGTCGTGTCCAACTCTTTGCGGCCCCATGAATCGCAGCATGCCAGGCCTCCCTGTCCATCACCAACTCCCAGAGTTCACCCAAACTCATGTCCATCAGGTTGGTGATGCCATTCAGCCATCTCATCCTCTGTCATCCCCATCTCCTCCTGCCCCCAGTCCCTCCCAGCATCAGGGTCTTTTCCAGTGAGTCAACTTTTCGCATGAGGTGGCCAAGTATTGGAATTTCAGCTTCAACATCAGTCCTTCCAATGAACACCCAGGACTGATCTCCTTTAGGATGGATTGGTTGGATCTCCTCGCAGTCCAAGAGACTCTCAAGAGTCTTTTCCAACACTACAGTTCAAAAGCATCAATTCTTCGGCGCTCAGCGTTCTTCATAGTCCAACTCTTCACATCCATACATGACCACTGGAAAAAACCATAGCCTTGACTAGAAGGACCTTTGTTGGCAAAGTAATGTCTCTGCTTTTCAATATGCTATCTAGGTTGGTCATATATACATAAGCAAAAAAATACTATAATTAGCTATAATTCTACAACTTAGAAATCATTGCTGTTAATATTTTTATTCTATATTTATATAATGTACACATATTTATATATACATATTTACATAATGCATAGAATTATAGAAATTGGGATCATACTCTGTACTTTTTCACAAATTGCCTTATAATTAATATGTAAGTATTCTTTATAAGTAATAAATATACTTTTCTGACATGAGTTTAAGTTTCATGCAGTTTTGTTTTATGGTTATATTACAGTTTATCCAGTTTCTTTTTATTGGGCATTCAGAGTGTTTTTAGTTGTTGCTATTATGCAAAGTGCTGTGAAGCAGTTCTGTGGATGTCTCTGAGTTCTTGTCCTGTCCTTACCTGTCTTAGTATAAATTCCTAGATCTGCACATAGTGTGCCCCAAAGTGGCCATGTTTAAGATGTCAGATACATTTCATATGTTGCCTTCTAGAATAGTGGTGTCATTTTATATTATGTTCAGTAGTGTATAGAACATGCCAAATTCCCATGTTCTCAAAATATAAACTTTTAAGAATCTGTTTAGTTTTGTAAATATAGTGTAAATGGAATCAGATCTTATATCATTATTTAGATTTTGATTAAGTATCTGTAAATGAGTGGACTTCTAGAGTGGGACAGTGGTAAAGAACCCACCTGCAGAATGCAGAAAATGAAAGAAACTTGGGTTCAATCCCTGGGTTGGGAGGATCCCCTGAAGTAGGAAATGGCAACCCACTCCAGTATTCTTGCCTGGAAAATTCCACAGACGGAGGAGCCTGGTGGCCTATTGTCCACGGGTGGTGAAGAGTCCGACATAGTTGAGCCTGTGTGCATGTAGAAAGGGGAGTGCGTTCATGTTTTGAGATATGGAGGGAGACGCTCTTAAATCTGCTACATACTGTGATTTTGCCTTTCTGTTGTCTTTTTGGAGAAACTTACCACTCTGATAGTTGGGTTTTCTGAATATCTCTGTGTATTCCATTATTTCTACTTTGTTAGTATTCTGAATCTAACTCAGTGTTGTCTGTACAGTACAGAGGTATTCTTTTGAGGGTTAATTATTGCAGTGTGTTGCTGGGTGTTACTCCAAGGTTGATGCATGTCATGAGGTTAGGCATATACCACTGTGAGCCACCCTTAGGTATCTGATTGCACAGCATCTTGGCCATTGTTAACAAATAGGTGATATGTATCCAGTTTCAGATGAGCAGACTAGGGTTCCTGGAGGTGATTCAACTTGCTTAAGATCACACAGCTACACGATAATGAAAGTGGGATTTGAATATGCTTTTGTCTGGCTTGAGCCCTTTCTCTTTCCATTTCATCACTCACTACACTGCCTCTCGACTGGCCCATCCAGTGCTGTTGACTGTCACTCTGCTCTCTGTGTGTCTGTGGGGTGCACCTGGTTTTCCTTTTCCCTCACTACCTTTAATCTACCTTGACTTAGGAACATAACCTACAGATAGTTTCAGTGGTGGATAATTAAGAATTTGTAGCTCTGAGGGGCTTTCCTGTGACTGACTAGAGAGAGTGGACTTTGACATTGACTTCGGTTATTCCTGGGACTTTTTCATGTTTTTTAGCTTTGGGTAGGAGTTCCCAGGGCTTCACAGGTGGTGCTAGTGGTAAAGAACCCAGCTGCTAATGCAGGAGATATAAGAGACTGTGGGTTTGGTCCCTGGGTTAGGAAGATCCCCTGGAGGAGGGTATGGCAACCCACTCCAGTGTTCTTGCCTGGAGAATCCCATGGACAGAGGAGCCTGGCAGGCCATAATCTGTAGGGACACAAAGAGTTGGACACGACTGAAGCGACTTAGCACGCATGCAGGAGTTCCCAGATAAATGAGATGTTACTGTGTTTTCACCAACTGTGATCAGTACTCACTTTGAGATTTTTGGATTTTTTTTGGAAATTCAGAAGACTCTGTGCCTCGCAGGTTAGCTGGGATAACCCATGAGACATTCGAGGGTACTCCTGAAGGAATAGGCCATTCCATTTGGATATGTCTTAAAGCACTTTTAAACTCTGTGTTTTATTTCTGTGGCTGTGAGCTCCTTGCATTTTTTTAAAGGTCTCTACCCACTATCCTTAAAAAAAAAAAATGCAAGGAGCTCACAGCCACAGAAATAAAACTGAAGACTTTAACAATGCATTAAAACATACCCACTATCCAGGTAAGTGCATCTAACGGAGACACTCAGCAAATGTTTAATTCATGCAGCGATGTATCCCTTCTTAGAGAATGCCCTTTGTAGGAAAGGATCTGCTACTTCCTACAGCTGAATGCGTCACCTTCTGACCCAGGCTCCTGTCCTTGTTTATAGAAACAGCTTATGAGAAACTACCATTAATGCTAGACAGAGCCATTGTTTTGTCAGTTACCCATTGTTATGAGTAGCGATGGCACTCCTGGGTGCTGTGGAAAAGATACAGAAGATATGCAGGCACTGGAAGTGGATGTAAAGCTGTCAGTGGTGAGGAAGAACAGCAGGAGCTTTATAGTTCACTGAGGACTTAAGATGAGTGGCTTTCCAATCAGGCTTCAGAGATTGGGTTTCTTCCGGAAGTGGTGGTGGAGCAAGGCCTCTGCTTGTGGGTGGTGGGTCCGTCTCTAGGGCCGCTGCTGTCCCAGCTGCTGTGGTACATCTGCCAACGCCCTTGGCAAGGGTCCCAGTCCTCGGAGGTCCTTGGAGCAGCCTTCCCTGANAGTGGATGTAAAGCTGTCAGTGGTGAGGAAGGACAGCAGGAGCTTTATAGTTCACTGAGGGCTTAAGATGAGTGGCTTTCCAATCAGGCTTCAGAGATTGGGTTTCTTCCGGACGTGGTGGTAGAGCAAGGCCTCTGCTTGTGGGTGGTGGGTCCGTCTCTAGGGCCGCTGCTGTCCCAGCTGGTGTGGTACATCTGCCAACGCCCTTGGCAAGGGTCCCAGTCCTCGGAGGTCCTTGGAGCAGCCTTCCCTGAATGGCTTCCATTTTCTCTTCTACTGTTGTCCCAATGTTTTTGAATTGATGCCTTCGAAGTGTGGTGTTTAAGAAGACTCTTTAGAGTCCCTTGGACTGCAAGGAGATCAAACCAGTCAATCCTAAAAGAAATCAACCCTGATTATTCATTGGAAGGACTGATGCTGAGCTTCCCAGGTGGCGCTAGTGGTAAAAGAACCTGTCTGCCAATGCAGGAGACATAAGAGACCCAGGTTTGATCCCTGGGTCAGGATGATCCCCTGGGGGAGGAAATGGCAACACACTCCAGTATTCTTGCCTTGAGAATCCCATGGACAGAGGAGCCTGGCAGGCTGCAGTCTACAGGGTTGCAAAGAGTTGGACACTACTGAAGTGACTTAGCATGCACAGACTGGTGCTGAAGCTCCAGTGCTTTGATCACCTGATGCCAAGAGCTGACTCAGGGAAAAGACCCTGACGTTGGGAAAGATTGAAGGCAAAAGGGAAAGGGGGCAGCAGAGAATGAGATGGTTAGATAGCACTGATTCTATGAACATGAATCTGAGCAAACTCCAGGAGATAGCGAAGGACAGGGAAGCCTGGCATGCTGTATCATGGAGTCTCAAGAGTCAGACGTGACTTAGCAACTGAACGTTCTCTCTGTGAGATCCCCTTTCCTCCCAACCACTCACCCTCAAAAGACAGAGGAAGATAGAGTTGGTAGACGTTCTCAGCAGTTTCACTAAGAACATTGTTGGTAACCATACGCATGGCCTGCTCATATATAAAAGGCCTAAGTGTGGACTTGTCTGTTTAAAGTATATACCATATTCCCTCTCTCTTTTGTCTGTCAGTGTCAGGATTTAATTTCTTCTTAGGATATTATAGTAAATAGCTCTTTACACAAATCAGGGACATTTCATGAGGATGTTTAAGGATTGTCATGCCCTCTGCTATACAGCTTTGTAATAAAACTTGAGAGATTTCAGAATGGAATTGAAAGTAATGATGTGTGTGTATAGTTGATATTTCAAGGTTATACCTTAATTTGGTTTTATTTACCCTTAGTAGGGTAGGTTGCTTTTGGGCTTTTTAAAAATAGAAAATATGCTAGATATAAAGCTTCTAAGTTTTGTTTATTCTGCATAAAATGGTTGTATTATAAAGAACACTTGCTGTGTTTTTTTCTGTTTATATTTGTTCATACTAAAGTGGTTAACCACTCTCTTTGTAACATAGAAATGCACGTACAATTTCCTATGTGGAACAACTTTTGGTGATATCTGCACATTCTTTAAGTATGACTTTGGATGCCTATTAATTAATCTGATACTGAGTTTGACTTGTGTATTATTCCCGATTAAGAGAAAATTAATCCCCAAATCTGTCTTTCAGGCAGTAACAGAGAAGAATTTTGAAACAAAGGATTTTCGAGCCTCTCTAGAGAATGGTGTTCTGTTGTGTGAGTAAGTATTTAAAGCATTTAAAAAATAATTCAAAAACAAAGGTGTGTGTATGTGTGTCTGTGTGTGTGTGTGTGCACGCACATGCATGTTATCAGGTGTCTTATCCCCCACTCCGTGGCCACTATGTCACTGACATGTTTTCCTGGTAACAAATGAGATTTGATCCCTGCAAATTGACACCCCCACAGTACCAGACAGTAGGAAGGGGTTATCGGTCTCTGAATCTAAAGATAGCATTAGTGAAATATATATTATTTTAAATTAGTAAACAGGAAAGATTCTTTTATTGCTTGATGGGCCAGTAGTGGTGGGTGGTTGAGGAGAAAGCCTTACACATAGCACCAGCTCTCACTTGCTGTGAGTATTCTAATATATGGAGTTGCCTGGTTTAGAAGTTAATATGTAACTTGTTTCCTTCATCAGTACGTAGTGATGATTATAGAACAAATTTAGGCTGTAGCAAATTTCTTCTTTGAACTTTTAAGTGGAGTCATTGCATTACCACAATCAATTGGAGTTATGGGCCAGCCATTCATTCAGTTAATATGATATTATTAAGAATCACATCTGAAGCTTTGGTTATCCTAAGAGGCTTGTGCCGTGATTGATGGTATGGAGCCTAAAGTATATGTTTAATGTAATATTTTGTTCCCCCGTGGAGGCAGAGCACAATTTGCCAGGTGGTGACCTTTGAGAGTGAGGGGCAAGCAGGCTGTGGAATGGAAGGACGAACTCCTGGGTGAGGGTGCAGATTGCAGATGTGAGCAAATAAAGTATAAGAATGTACTTAAGTATGTACTCACATTTTTGAAAGCACTTAAGTATTCCAATCTAGACACTTATGACGTAAGTATTTATGGAATCTGTCCACAAGCATGCACTGGGAGTGTATGTGCTCAGACTTAGGTGATTTTTGTTTATCCTTTTACAGGAAGGTTGTTTACAGCAAGGATCAGGAGTTACGTGGCCTAGGTTTGCTTCCGTGCTTCATACTTTCAGACATTTGAGCAAGTGGCAATATCTGAGCCCTATTTTCTTGTCTATAAAGTGGAGATCAGAGCATCTGATCTGCCTAATTCACAAAGTTCCCAGAATATTGGGTTGGCCAAAAAGTTTGTTTGGGTTTTCCATAACATCTTACAGAAAATCCAAACAAACTTTGAGGCCAACCCCATAGATATATCAAGGTTTCTATAAACCATCAAACTTTATGTACGTACAAGTTATGACAAGATAGATGGCCATGAAGATAAACGTCTCTCTGTCATCTGCTCTGTTGGTAGGTGTTCAGACTCCATTGTCGTAGAGCAGTGTTGTGAGGTTGAACCTTATTAAGTGTTGATATTCAGCCATCAATGCCCTACAGAAAATGTCCATTTCATGTAATTCTACGTAAGAGAGAGTAGGACACTTACATGAACGAGGGCCTCAAGGAAAGCTGAAGGGAGGTTTCTTGTCCTTTTCTGATGCCACATTTAGAGTTGTTATAGCCAAATAGTGTTTAATCTTGGTAGGCTCTATGGTCAGCTCAATTGATCTTTCAAAGGAAATTACTTTATCTTGGTTTGCAAATTATGTATATTTTAATCTGTTCAGAAGATGGAGGGAAAAAAAATGACTGTGAGACACATGTGATCTGAAACCTTAGCTATGAGTATACAGTATTTAGAAGCTTCTGCAAAAATAACTTTGATGTCAATTATAAGCCCTGTAAGTCAGGATTGTGGTAGTTGGGTTTATGTAGGAGGCAGACCTATGGAGCAGAGAGGTGTTTTTAGACTTAGGAGTGCACGTCTAACAGCCCAAATAGTGATCATTTCAAAGAGGTCACTTTATGGTTTTATAGTTCCAATGATGACTTATTCCTCAACACTTTAAGGGGTCTCCCTTTTGGGGGCATCACTTTCCAGAACTAGGTCATTAAACGTACTTGTAGTGACACTTGGGTGTTTTATTTAAAATGCAATTTATGTACCAGCCTGGGCTCTGATTAACTTGAGGTGATTTCCAAAAAATATATCCAATTTGAGTAGATTGTCACCAGTGAGGATATTCAGAGTTGATTTAAAAAAACAGCTGTTTTGATGACAAGCAGCACTGTTAGGTTAAATGCATAGTTCTACCTTCATGGCCACAGCAAACATTTGCATGCATGTTTAGAGACAGATCCATTGGTTTTAAAAAATGTCATTTAAATTCACAACCTCCAGAAGCTCATTCTTTGTTTCCTAATTGAAGTAACATGAATTTGGGGTTTTGTACATTACCAAAGAAGTAGTCAATCTATTTAGGAGAAGGAAATGGCACTCCAGTATTCTTACCTGGAAAATCCCATGGACGGTGGAACCTGGTAGGCTACAGTCCATGTGGTCGCAAAGCGTCGGACATGACTGAGCGACTTCACTATTCCTTAAATGAATATTCCCAAAAGTCGTGTAAAGTGAAGTCACTCTGTCGTGTCCTATTCTTTGCGACCCTGTGAACTGTAGCCCACCAGGCTCCTCCATCCTTGGGATTCTCCAGGCAAGAATATTGGAGTGGGTTGCCATTTCCTTCTCAAGGGGAACTTCCTGACCCAGGGATTGAACCCAGGTCTCCCGCAATGCAGGCAGACACTTTAACCTCTGAGCCACCAGGGAAGCCCCAAAGTAGTGTAAGTAAATATTTAACTGTGGTAATCAGCAATTTTAGTTTAAGATGAGATCCCAAAGTACTACATGATGTTTAAAAAAAAACAAACCCAAAACTCTTACTGGTGAATTTCATTGTTTATAACCCTGATTAATGAATGTATTTTAATCTAATAGATCCAGTGTAGATAAAAAGTCCAGGTAATTATATTCTATATAAATTTATAACTAAAGAAAAGCCTTCCTGGTTGGTCTACAAAATGATTAAGCATCATTATTTCATCATTTCATCATTATTCATCCTGAATAGTTGTAATTTCTAAGAGGAAAATAAAACCTGCTGCTCAGAAGCCTGGTATTATAAACCTTGACTTTTAAATTAGTGGTAAATATAGCAGGGGCTTCCCAGGTGGCTCAGTGGTAAAGAATCCCCTTTCTAGCACAGGAGATGTGGGTTCAATTCCCGGGTCAAGAAGATCCCTTGGAGATGGAAGTGGCAAGTTACTCCACTATTCTTGCCTGGAGAATCCCATGGACAGAGGAGCCTGGTGGGCTATAGTCCTTGGGGTTGCAAAAGAGTCGGACACGACTGAGTGACTAAACAGCAGCAACAAAATGTATTAGACTGTCTGTCTCTGTGAATATTTTACCCATCTGAGATATCAAGTTTTAGCTGAAATATTTAAAAAATGAATTCAGATTTTTAAAATATTCTGTAGGAAAAGGCTGATTTCTGTTTAGTTCATTGCCAGAAAAATGATCAATTCTTGTGAAATATAGGGTCTGCATATTGCCTCTTTAAAAATCTCTAGACATCCTTGTTCATTATCACCATTAAAGAGTTTTCTGACTATTTTATCTAGCAATGTCAGCAGCCTTTATGCTTTAGTAGTAGTTTGAGCTGGCATTCTGGGATATCAAAGTCAAGAGTTGGAGGAAATGAGCTCATTATATTTTTTTCCCGACTGGCAGTGTACTGACATTTCAGATAGTTTAAACTGGGTATAAACGCTGCCCTGAGGTTTCAGACAAGATACACATCTGAGTAATGAAGGTAGCTTTGTGCATTTATTGCTTTTTAATCTGATTGGCTGTTGAAGTTAGTGTCTTCAGTAAATCATTTTAGTATCATTTAATTTGACTGACTGTGGGATCCAATCAGTGGAGGGCTAAAGAATACTTCCCTGGTTAAAGTCTGTTGTAGTAATCATTTTACTGTATGGCTTCGGCGTGTAATCTCTCTTGGCTTTATTAAACAGTGAAATGGGAACAAAATCTAATTTGTGGGATTTTCTAATTAGTAAAAGGATTGACAGGGGTCTGAAAGGTGATGTCAGCTCCTTGTTATAATTTTCTATGAATTTTATTCATAGTATCCATTCATCTGTCTCCTCTCTTCAGTGCTTATTAGAGTTCATGAAGACTCCCTTACTATATACTTAAAAATATTCACAATCCGGTCTTACTCCATGGTTCTGCAGTATTATTTCTCTTCTCTAAATATATTTAGTTGGGGCATATCCAGCTAGTGATGTGAGTAGTTTCATAGTTACTCATCCTGTGATAGCAATCTTGGAAATATTTAAATGAAAACATTCTTTATGATCCTTATGAAGTAAGAAGATGTATTTGAAGGTAATCTTACTGGGTGTGTCTCTGTTTAGTCAGTCTGTACTTCCCATCTCTGGAATTATGCCAAGTCTTTACTCCATCCCAAGTTAGCCACTCAGACATTGATGCCTTTTTGAACTCGCATTATTGAGCAAACTCTTCTCGTACTGTCACCAGACCTTCCTTTCTCTAACTTGCAGCTTGGAAAGAGTGGAGCAAATAAATTTCCACCTATTAGTTTGAGAAATCCAATTTCTGTTTATATCTGCTCTGTGAATACTATCCTGTCTTCCTGAAATAATCTAGGATTTTGTTGAAGATGCTTTGAAAAGAAGAAGAAAAATATTAAAAAATACTCCTGTGAATTTACTGTGGGCTACACTGCAGATGGTGACTGCAGCCGTGAAATCAAAAGATGCCAACTCCTTGGAAGAAAAGTTATGACCAACCTAGATAGCATATTCAAAAGCAGAGACATTACTTTGCCGACTAAGGCCCGTCTAGTCAAGGCTATGGTTTTTCCTGTGGTCATGTATGGATGCGAGAGTTGGACTGTGAAGAAGGTTGAGCGCCGAAGAATCAATGCTTTTGAACTGTGGTGATGGAGAAGACTCGAGAGTCCTTTGGACTGCAAGGAGATCCAACCAGTCCATTCTGAAGGAGATCAGCCCTGGGTGTTCTTTGGAAGGAATGATGCTAAAGCTGAAACTCCAGTACTTTGGCCACCTCATGTGAAGAGTTGANTTTTGAACTGTGGTGATGGAGAAGACTCGAGAGTCCCTTGGACTGCAAGGAGATCCAACCAGTCCATTCTGAAGATCAGCCCTGGGTGTTCTTTGGAAGGAATGATGCTAAAGCTGAAACTCCAGTACTTTGGCCACCTCATGTGAAGAGCTGGAAAAGACCCTGATGCTGGGAGGGATTGGGGGCAGGAGGAGAAGGGGACGGCAGAGGATAAGATGGGTGGATGGCATCACTGACTTGATGGACGTGAGTCTGAGTGAACTCTGGGAGTTGGTGATGGACAGGGAGGCCTGGCGGGCTGCGATTCATGGGGTCGCAAAGAGTCAGACACGACTCAGCGACTGAACTGACCTGAACTCAGGTGATTGTTTTAAAACATCAGACAAGAAGAGAACCTGGCCACTTCTCATTCATGTGAGAGCACTCTTTCCTTTGATAGAGTTGGAGACAGGCACATGTTGGGTTAAAGTGACATCAGAGGGTGCTTATATAATGCCCGTATAATGCCCATCTGTAAGAGTGAAAGCTTTTATTCTTAGAGCTCTTTCTGTTTTGAATTTCCTGAGGACAGTTGCATTCATACAACTCTCCAGCTCACCAACCTGTTGACCCTGATATGTATTATAGCCATTTAAAATTTAAGTAATAAGAACTATTTTTTTTCACTTAAAGTGATACAAGTTTTGAAGTTTCTATACTATTTGATAACTCAATAGTAAACAAACAAGGGCTTCCCAGTGGCACTAGTGGTAAAGAACCAGCCTGCACATGCGGGAGACATAAAGAAATGTGGGTTCTATCCCTGAGTTGGGAAGATCCCGTGGAGAAGGCCATGGCAACCTACTCCAAAATTCTTGTCTGGAGAATCCCATGGACAGAGGAGCCTGGCAGGCTATGGTCCATGGGGTCACCAAGAGTTGAACATGACTGAAGCAACTTAGCACCCACATACAGGCAAACAGAGATGCGAGTATTGGGAATCCCTCAAGTTCATAAAGATAATTAAATAATTTTAAACTGCCTTCTCTTCATGGTAGTGTTTCATAGTTGCCATCTGTGTGTTCTCTTTTTAAGCTTCACAGTTATGTTTTTCTATAACTTATTTCCACATATAGCAAAACATAATTTTTTTAAAAAAGAATTCATTTTTACAGTTGAAGGTAAACTTGGTAAATGTCAATTAAAAACTTGACTTCTGTAATGGTAGTCAATTTTTCTGTGGAAGATTCTTGAAGAGATGGGAATACCAGACCATCTTACCTGCCTCCTGCGAAGCCTGTATGCAGGTCAAGAGGCAATAGTTAGAACTGGAAATGGAACAACAGACTGCTTCCAAATTAGGGAAAGGAGTACGTCAAGGGTGTATACTGTCACTCTGCTTATTTAACTTCTATGCAGAGTACATTATGTGAAATGCTGGGCTGGATGGAGCACAAGCTGGAATCAAGATTGCTGGGAGAAATATCAATAACCTCAGATATGCAGATGATACCACCTTTATGGCAGAAGGCAAAGAGGAACTAAAGAGCTTCTTGATGAAAGTGAAAGAGGAGAGTGAAAAAGCTGGCTTAAAACTCAGCATTCGAAAAGCTAAGATCAGGGCATCTGGTCCCATCACTTTATGTCAAATAGATGAGGAAACCATGGTGACAGTGACAGACTTTTATTTTCTTGAGCTCCAAAATCACTGCAGATGGTGACTGCAGCCATAAAATTAAAAGATGCTCCTTGGAGAAGAAGCTATGACCAACCTACACAGCATATTAAAAAGCAGAGACATTACTTTGCTGACAAAAGTCTTTCTAGTCAAAGCTATGATTTTTCAAGTAGTCATGTATGGATATGAGAGTCGGACTATAAAGAAAGCTGAGCACTAAAGAATTGATGCTTTTGAACTGTGGTGTTGGAGAAGACTCTTGAGAGTCCCTTGGACTTTAAAGAGATCAAACCAGTTAATCCTAAAGAAAATCAATCCTGGATATTCATTGGAAGGACTGATGCTGAAGCTGAAACTCCAATACTTTGGCCACCTGATGCAAAGAGCCAATTCATTGGAAAAGACTATGATGCTGGGAAAGATTGAAGGCAAGAAGGGAGTGACAGAGGACGAGAAGGCTGAATGGACATGAGTTTGAGCAAGCTCCAGGAGTTGGTGAAGGACAGGGAAGCCTGGTGTGCTGCAGTCCATGGGGTCTCAAACAGTCGTACCTGACTGAGTGACTGAACAACAAATGGTAGTTGTATTATACAGATGGACTGCAAATTTTTCAGGAGTTTTTAAAACATTGTGGCCTCAAACTTGAAGGTTGAAAGCTTTGGTCTTGCTTCATGAGCTTGCATGTACCATCTACCGGGCTTTCTTGCCCTAAATATAAATTACTAAGGGGAGGGCACATAACACGTCGGTGCAGGGCCTGTAAGGTAAAAAATGAGACTGCTGTTCTACTGAAAATAAATAGGAGTAATGTATGTGCTAAATGTATGTGATATAAACAGTTTATATTAGATTTGATCAGAGAGAGGTTATTTTTGAAGTAGTTTTTTGATACATTGAAGGCTCTCAGGTAGATAAATGGAAAAACGCGTGTTGGCTAGGAAATGTTGAAAGTACAGGAATTCTGGTCTGTGCAATGAGAAGTGTTCAGGAAGGGAATTGAATGTCGCAAAAAGGGCAAGTATATAATGATATCACATCAATTAAAAAGTAGAGTCATTGCCTTGTATGAGAGACTTGATCTCTAAAATTTTTATATACTGACAATCATCAGTCAGAAAGTCAGATAAGAACTATGGGATCAAGGAGTAGTGAAAAAGTTTAGAGCATGGTTTATTGTTTAGAGAAATGCATGAGACTTTCATTTTGTATGTTGAAAATGTAAACTATGATTTGAGAAACCCTTGTGTACTGTTGGTGGGCATGTGGAAGAAGATAGCATAAAGACTCTTCACAGTGGAAAATATTAAAAAGAGCTTCAGGATCTAAAACGTGGTACATAAAACATTGGTACAACTTTTTCCACCCCGACAAGCAGTGCTTATAAAAGCCACAGCATTTGGGGAGATGAAGCAGTGAGCTGTTGACAGGCACCAGAAAACTGTGTGGCTGTTCCTTCATGCCATGGGGTGGGCACAGGAGTGCCACCTGCTGATGCCAAAGTAAACTGGCTCATGTTACCAGATTCCTTTCTAGACCATTCCTGGTGGCTTCTGTGGTGGCTCAGACAGTAACGAATCCGCTTGTAATGTGGGAGACCTGGGTTTGATCCCTGGGTTGGGAAGATCCCCTGGAGCAGGGCATGGCAACCCGCTCCAGCATTCTTACCTGAAGAATCCCCATGGACAGAGGATCCTGGTGGGCTAGAGTTCATGGAGTCACAAAGAGTCAGACATGACTGAGCAACTAAGCACACACACACAGGCAATGCCAAGAGCTTGACCCTGATGATTTCATCTCGAAATAGAATGTGAGGAACGACAAGCAGCATGGAGAAAGATGTACATACAGACACACACCCAGGCATTTTTACAGAGGCAAACTGTGCAAGGAACCTAAGTTTGACTATGAGAATCCTGACTGACACAAAGGGATGAGCAGAATTTGTGATGTTACTTAATACAAAACCAGTATGGGAACCCAGAGTCCTCCTGCTAGACACCTGTTGCTATCACTGTGGTTTTGGCAAATGTCCTGTCACACAGTGAGATCCATTAGTGCTCTGTTGAGTTTGCCAAAAATAAGAGGACTCTGCTCTCAGAACGCCCAAGCTTTGCCAGGCTCACTTGAGGATGCTTCAGGCATCACAGTGAGGCTGAAAAGACAGTCCTATCTCCCTGAGATGATGATTGTCAGTTGCACTGGTACTCACTTCTTGCTGCTCCATGCACCTTGCCATTTTAGCATGTATTGTTAACCATTTATTTGTACTCTGTTCTGACTCAGCAGTTTTCAAAATTACTACCACAGGAATTCTAGAAATTAAAGTTACTTAATAGTTACTGGTAGTAAATTAACTTTACTACCATTCTTTGAAATACTAACGTGATCATAGAATTTTGTATTGAATGCCTTTTAACTTAAAAATGTTAACTTGCATACACTTTGCCACGAATGTGCGATTACTCCTCAAGGTGGTTTTTATTTTTAAAACATTACAATTTTTCAGTTTAGCTGGAGATAATTAGTTAAAAACCTTGGTAAGAAATTTACTCAAGGTAGCCACTCTAAATTAATATAACGGATAGCTTATGCTCTTGAACAGCATTTGACAATTGGGAGAGAACAGTGCGGTTTAACTCATCTGGCAACAGAAGAAAATAATAAAAGGGAGGTGTCCTCTTTGGAAAAAGCACAAAATCACTTTTAGCATTTGAGTGAAACTAAAAAAAGTTTTTCTAAGTTCATTTCTACAAAGAAGATAGAAGTTTTGAATCATTCACAGGAAAATTTGTTTGAAGTTAGACTATGGATTTATAAAATATTTGATGATGCCAGGTCCCTCGACAAATCCTAGGAGATGTGTTGGACTGGAGAAGGCAATGGCACCCCACTCCAGTACTCATGCCTGGAAAACCCCATGGACGGAGGAGCCTGGTGGGCTGCAGTCCATGAGGTCCCTAAGAGTCAGACATGACTGAGTGACTTCACTTTCACTTCTCACTTTCATGCATTGGAGAAGGAAGTGGCAACCTACTCCAGTGTTCTTTCCTGGAGAATCCCAGGGACGGGGAGCCTGGTGGGCCGCCATCTATGGGGTCACACAGAGTCGGACACGACTGAAGCGACTTAGCAGCAGCAGCAGCAGCAGCAGCAACTTCACTGCTTGGTTGCTCTGTCTTTAGTTGACACCTGTTTGTTGAGCACAGTCTGCATCTAGAAGAAACCTACGCAAATGATTAAGTGATGTGTAACACATAAAACAAGGCATTGCTCCTTAATTTGTCAAGAAATAGTAATATTTTTATTATACCTTTTAAACAAATATTTGGCATACTGATAGGAAAAGTTTGACTCATATGGGGATATAGATTTAGAAAATGTAGCCAACAGAAAGGTTAGAAATATGGATGTGTCAACAACTAACCAAATACTTGAAGGTTAAGAAATTCATTCTCATTGCATTGATACGCTCTTTGATGTCAGTCTTTCTAATACATTTGGAAAAATCTTTGGAAATAGGAAGTCAAAAGATGCTTCTCGATTTTCTACCTCTGCCCAAGAGCTTTCCAATAAAAGGGAAATGAGGTTTGGCATTTGGAACTAGTTCTTGGAGTCCAAGAGACAGGGCATCACGTTCCTAGTTCTCTTGAAAGCCTTTAATAACTGAGCCAGACGCCAAGTTGAGCTCTGTGTGCAGTTTTCTTGGGAGTGTCACCTATGACTTTTTTTTTTTTTTTTTTCACCTATGACTTTTAAAGTCAGGCCACATTCACTGGTGGCGAGGTTTCTGAACAGAGGCACCTTCCTCACATCTGTTCTGTTAAGTCAGCTCCTTTGGAGGGAGGGAGCGGTACATTTTGGGGAGGAGGAGGAAAGGCAGTAGCTAAAACTAGAGGAAAGAGCTGAGTCTCGCCTTCTTGTGGGAGTGTTCTGTCCTGGGAGATAGAAAGTGAATAGGTGTTTCCTGTTTTCACCTCTAGGTGTTCTGATTTTCATCTTCCGAAAAGAGCAAATCTGTGGTATGCTAGCAAAGCACATGGCCATATTTATGCCATAGCTTGATGAAGTCTTGGGGAGTTGTGGTATGATTCTACATAGGATTAGAGGGGTGATAAGAGGGGTGCAGGCACATAAAGTGATCCCTTGACTACCTGTTGTTCCTTGCGCACAGAGGTAGCTTGAAGGTTAGCATGTTATATGGTTCCTAAATAGAGCCAGTGACCTGAAGTCAGTGTTGCCTTTAGGAATGCCACATGTATAATTAAAGAATGCTTACTATGCAAAGGGGCTTCCCTGGTGGCTCAGTCAATAAAGAATCTGCTTGCAATGCAGGAGACCCAGGTTCTATCTCTGAGTCGGGAAGATCCCCTGGAAAAGGGAATGGCTACCCACTCCAGTATTCTTGCCTGGAGAATTCCATGGGCAAAGGAGCCTGGTGGGCTCCAATCCATCAGGTCACAAAGAGTCAGACATGACTGAGCAACTAACACTGTTATGCAAAGAAGTTCTATCTGTGAAAGAGAGTAGTATCCTCTCGTATGGCATGTGTGTTTTATTTGATTGTAAGACTATGCCCTCCCTATTCATTTAGATAGACTTAAAATTTCACAGAAGTTTAAATTTCAGACAACCTATTTTTTGCCCCAGAAGAAATATCCTAGAAGTTCTTCGTTTAGTTGTAGATGAAAATAATTGCAAACAATTCATAATCAGATTGGATGTGTGCTTTTAACTGAAACTATATGGGAATTATCTCCATACTCTAGTGCTTAGAACTGACACTTAACATTTTAACAGTTGACAAAGTAAAACTGCATTTTCCTCTAGTGACACCATATTTTAGAGGGTAGTTTGCAGGTTTTCCAGAGTGTTGGTTTTCCTTGTGGTTTCGTCCGTGTTTGTACATATATGCGGATGCCCAGGAATGGAAGACGCCAATCCACTGGGTGTATGTTATTGCTGAGTAATAGCTCTGAAACTTGCTGAGGGAGGAGTCCATTAACTCGTTATTGGGAGACTCATTTATCTGTGCTCTTTTCCTTTACTTCTGTTCCTTTCTTCCTTCCATTTACTTAACTGAGAATAGGCTGTGTTATCATCCATTCTAGAAACTGTCTTAAAAAATTCTCTTGATATTACTAACACAGTAATACAAAAATGGTAAGTGACGTAAACAGGTAAATTGACTATTCTGGCCAGTGTCACCAGTGACTCAAGTGGGTGGAGGAGGAAGTTATGATTCTGTTCCTTTCATAAGGACAACTGATGTCAGACTTCCCTGACATTTTATAAGTTGCCCCAGCTCATATTGGTGTCTAACTTTTTATATCTCAGAAAGATTACATTTTAAGAGTCAAGTTCCTGTATGAAAGTCAGTGCCAAACCAGCCATCAACAACTCCTGTGACTTTCTTGATTGACACTATACTTGCTAGAATCATGTTTCTGTTAAGTGATGTTTCAGCGTTGCTGCTGCTGCTGCTAAGTCGCTTCAGTCATGTCCGACTCTGTGCGACCCCACAGTACTGTGCATTGCAAAAAGCCACCATCATAGAATTCCAGAAATACTTGCTTTGTAGGGAACAACTGCAAGAATTAAATTGGGGTTGTCATTTCTTGTAAATTTGCTCAATTCTTTTCTAGCTTTTCAGCTAGTGATTAAAGCAAAATATTGTGACCATGAAGGGAGAAAGCCGTCCTTCCTACATGGTTTTCAGTGGTACAAATAAGAAATGAGGAGTCAAAGAGGAACAGTTCTAGGAAATGCTTTTAGTCGAAGGGTGGTTCTGTCGTCTGTGTTAAGTTGTCTAAAGATCTTTGTGTGAAGAAAGTATGAAAACAGAAAAACAGCTTTTGTTCACCAGACTAAGTCTTCATAAGCCACTGTTTTGTAATTTTGAATCCTGTCGAACAACATTCTGAAGGTCATTAAATTGAGACTTTTGTCTTTTTTTATTTTTAGCACACTCAAGTGTATATATAAATCTCTGGAATGTTGAAGGAGTGACATTCCACAAGTGTCAGATTTTTTTTTTTTCTGTTGCCCATTGTGAAGGGGAGACCAGTAAATGCAGAATGTTTGATTCTTTCTCCTATATTTGCTTTCATTTTGGAGCTCTGTTACAGAATAAAGAATTCTTTTTGTGTGTGTGTGTGTGTGTGTGTGGCAGCATTATTGAATAGAAAAATCACTGTTTCAAATTATAGTTTCCTGATAGTGATTAATGATTGATTAAACAGGCTAGCCATAGTAGAAAAGCACTATTATAGTATTGAATTTCTACGTGACTTGACACTGTTATCAGAGCACTGCAACAAAAAAATAGAAGTCACAAAAATCTAGATTTAGAACCCAAAATTGTACTCTTAAATTTCAGGTGTCAAAGCTGGGTTCTAAAAATGTTTCAGAATCTAGAGACTTACAGATATCTTTGCAGATTCTTTAACAACCACAAAACCTTTTCAGTGTTAGATTCTGAGGTAACTGTTATCCTTTTTGGGTGCATTCTGATACATTTAATTTNTGTGTGTGTGTGTGTGTGTGTGTGGCAGCATTATTGAATAGAAAAATCACTGTTTCAAATTATAGTTTCCTGATAGTGATTAATGATTGATTAAACAGGCTAGCCATAGTAGAAAAGCACTATTATAGTATTGAATTTCTACGTGACTTGACACTGTTATCAGAGCACTGCAACAAAAAAATAGAAGTCACAAAAATCTAGATTTAGAACCCAAAATTGTACTCTTAAATTTCAGGTGTCAAAGCTGGGTTCTAAAAATGTTTCAGAATCTAGAGACTTACAGATATCTTTGCAGATTCTTTAACAACCACAAAACCTTTTCAGTGTTAGATTCTGAGGTAACTGTTATCCTTTTTGGGTGCATTCTGATACATTTAATTTTTACCCAGTCTTTCCATGGTGATAATAAAGCAATCATACCCTTGAATGAGTTACCAGTGGCTATGTGAACCATGAACTTCCACATGTTCAAGCTGGTTTTAGAAAAGGCAGAGGAACCAGAGATCAAATTGCCAACATCCGCTGGATCATGGAAAAAGCAAGAGAGTTCCAGAAAAAATTCTATTTCTGCTTTATTGACTATGCCAAAGTCTTTGACTGTGTGGATCACAATAAACTGTGGAAAATTCTGAGAGATAGGGATACCAGACCACCTAACCTGCCTCTTGAGAAATCTGTATGCAGGCCAGGATGCCTGCATCAAGGTACGTCAAGATTGTATATTGTCACCCTGCTTATTTAACTTCTATGCAGAGTACATCATGAGAAACGCTGGGCTGGAAGAAGCACAAGCTGGAATCAAGATTGCTGGGAGAAATATCAATAACCTCAGATATGCAGATGACACCACCCTTATGGCAGAAAGTGAAGAGGAACTCAAAAGCCTCTTGATGAAAGTGAAAGTGGAGAGTGAAAAAGTTGGCTTAAAGCTCAACATTCAGAAAACGATGATCATGGCATCTGGTCCCATCACTTCATGGGAAATAGATGGGGAAACA